>JAWQUT010000012.1:711766-726113 GCA_033807755.1 Ellobium chinense | reverse complement strand
CTGTTAGAGGGATGGATCAGTGATGTTCATGTAGAGTAAAAAGATAGTTTGATGATATCTAAGGCCAAGACATGCGATTGAAGCTGTGTCTAGTAATATGTCGGTTGTATCCGGTGGACGACATATTTGGCCTAGAGAAGGGATGTTAGATTACCAGAGGCAACTAATAACACTTGAATCACACATTTAATAACACATGTAAACACATAAAAAGCTTGAATTCCATTAAAATATGCCAACATTAAATTTATTGATAGATTTAAAACCAACCACGAACATAACAAAAAACATGAGTGTGTGTAAATTTATATGAAATCAAATAATAAGAATAAATAGCATGGTAATATGAATATAATGTACTTAATAAGACGATATGGTGTAGAATGCCAAACACTATGTTGGTTGTATTGGTGGACGACAAAAATTGTTGTCCGTGATGCAACCGACAGCATAATTAATTCTTATTGCTGGTAAGAAAAGTCTGTTTAGCATTTTGTTCAGGCTTAAAAAATACTCCATACAATTAAGAAAGAATTACAAAGAAATATTTCTTTCAGGAGCTAAAAGGTGTTGGTTGTATCACCGGACACCAAAAAAAATGTCCAAATATAACCAACACATAAAATAACACAGGAATGGATATACAAGGGACGTTCAGGAGTATTCAAATGAATCTTAAAGTAGCCTTCTATTCACAATATAAACAATATAATGGGAGTATAAAGTCCCATAGTTAATTTTTAAAAAATAAAAGAGGTCGGTCGTATCGATACGACAAAATTCATGTGTCGTCTTTCGGCAAATTTTGCATTACCAGTCCCCGAGTGATTCCTTGTCCGCCACCTTACGATTATCAATGATCGGTAAAATTCCTTCGGTTTGATATCTGCCTGTTTCAGATATCACAATGCAGAGCAAAGATATATTGTTTAAGAACTGTGTGTCGGTCGTATCGGCAGATTTATTGATTGTGTCGGTCGCATTGTAGAAAAAGACGGTGGACAACAAACCTTGACTATCTCTGTCTTGAACCCGCGCGCTACAGGAATGTAAAATAGAGATCTGTTAAATCACCCAAACGAAAGTTACAGCTGGTGATGGCAAAAAGATAGAGCGACGGAAACGAAACAAACAATCGGCCTTGTGTCAGTCGCATTTAATGGACGACAAGCGTAGATCTAGGTTTGATTTTGGCTTAGTCGGAAGACTTTGTGTCGCAGACAGTATTTTACCCGACATAATGTTTCCAAATGAGTAAATCGCCTATTTAAACATTGACTGGTGGTGCTTTTTGCCAGAGTAATGAAAACAAACAGCATTTTCAATCAGCTTTAACTGGACGACACGCGATACGACCGACACAGCAAACAGTTACGTAATTTCTGATCATTCACACAGCACTATTTTAAAAAATACAAACACTCACATTAGAGAAGCCTTTATTTGTCGATATTCTGCAGTAACACAAAAAAAAAAGGTCATAGTTTAACAGATTATGAGCATTGTGAAACCACCACTATAGGCATGATCCTTTTAAATACACAGTAACAGGGTGAAACATTGACGATTATAACCCAATTGACATACTTCAAATTAGAAATATACCTATTTCCTATCTGCTGCTGTCTCCCGGATGTCTCTAGATCATAATTATCACATGCTTTTGTTCACTTGGCTCAAGTTAAGTAATGCAATGATTCTTCAAAGTAGGTGAGGGTCTCTGTGGTCGATCTTTTGACAACGTCTCGTATACATATTCAAAAATTGGCATTTCCATGACTGGAGAGAATACCTGGAATCTGTAAGTTCTCACAGAAGATTGAAAAAAAAAAAGAATTGGCAGTTCATAAGTTTGTTTGGAGCTACTCTCCCATGCATCAGTCAAGGAAAACTTGAAAAACCGCATTACAAAATATTTGTAATGAGATGGTGTTTATTACATATTTAGTGTGGAAAATAGCATTTTACACTCTGTGGCAATGCCATTTATATTCATTTTTCTTAGTGATAATGATGTATTTTTGCCTGTTTTTTTTTTTTTTTAATTGTCAGGTGCTAAATGTGAATTCCAGGATGCTCTTGTCCTGCTGAGTGAGAAAAAAATCTCAAGTATTCAGTCCGTCATTCCAGCATTAGAGTTAGCAAATCAAGCCCGCAAGCCTCTTCTCATCATTGCAGAGGATGTTGATGGTGAGGCTTTGAGCACATTAGTTCTAAACAGGTAAGACAGGTCATGATTTAGCACTGTCAAGCATATTTATCATCACTGTGAGTTTATGTGGGATCATTGCAATATGTGTAATGCACTATCCAAACCTCCATATGATCTTATGGTCATATGGAATGTCACTAGTGCCACAGTATTCTCCCTTTTCTTGTCCACAGAATGTGTCTCGTTTTGTGGTCTCTCTCTTGGGATACATTATGATTTTTCATGAGTGCATTTGTGAGTACGATGATTAAACAAATGCAAAGATGAGCACAAATTTTAATGACTTTGTTCTCACTCCCTTATCTAGTTTATCTAGTCAGATCTAGTTATCGATTCTGGAGGAGAAATCTCAAAGTCAGCAAGTGCTAGCTTTCCTTTCTTATTCCATCCATTTTCAAGCCTTATTTGTTGAATACCAAAGGATTGTGAAAACTAGATTTTATAAATTTTCATTATTGTTCTTAGTTAAATTGACACTATATGGTCATCCTAATCATAACTCATTTGGAGCATGAAAAATATTATGATACGGAGTTGCAACTATCCAATGAATAACGATGGCAGAATTTTGTTTTCTGCAAAAACATTTTACATTAGTTGAATGCACTGGGAACTATTTTGCATGACCTGAATATGTAATTTGTATCATTTAAACACCTTTGAAGCATGGTAGAAAGCGTTTATTCTTTTTTTTATGTGATCTAAATCTTGTGCTTTATTTGAAATGATGCATGAAATTAGAGAATTTGTTGTACTATAGTTTTGGATTGTATAATGCATTGAAAAGTTAGGTCCTGCTCATGTCGCCAAACCATGTGAATGATTTTTATACCCTGATCATATAGAATGGTTCTACAAAGCCTTGTTATGATGAGATCTTGGACTAGAGTCACTGAAAAATTTTTTGATGTCTCATGTGTCTTCTGAGCAAGGCTGTTCATAAAATGTAAAGCAGAGTGAGCAGCTGTCCATAGAGCTGTTTCTTCCACATCTTGCACATATTATCTGATTCAAAATCTTTGAGAAGACAGGTGCACCCATTAGGGTGGTCAAGGCTTGTACATATGCAATAAGGATTTTGTGTGCTTGTGTCTAACATGAATTTTTCTCTGTGTATGTGCAGAATAAAAGTTGGTCTTCAAGTCTGTGCTGTCAAAGCCCCTGGCTTTGGTGACAACAGAAAGAACACATTGCAGGATATGGCCATCGCCACAGGGGGAGTGGTAAGTTGCCGTAGATTTTATTCAATCTGATAAGCACAATCAAATATTGGTAAAGCTTGCTGAAGACTTTACTATATTGCACATGAAAATAGGTAAAGGAGCATAAGATCATCAATTTTCTACATAAAATTTAAAAGGACTTGTGTTCTTTTCATAATTTTTTTTTAGACTATATATAGAATACTTTGGCTTATTTGTCAGTGCATGAGAATATCATACAAATAATTCTGTTGATTGTAGGTTTAACAGAATTTGGGAAAGGTAACTTTCTGTCAGTCTGCACAGTTTTGAAAACCAGCATGGCTAGCTGCAGACATAATTTGATCATGCTACTTATTATAGGTCAGCCAAAAATATTGGTTCTAGCTTATTGCAAGAAATATTCCAGGTTGTAATTATAATAAATGCCTTGGTTTTTGTAATGTACACTGCCACCTAGCAGTTTATACTTATGGAATTTGGAAAGAAAAAAAGAAGCAGCATTCAATATATTTATGATGTTGAGAAATAAGCTTTTTAAACCAGGAAAATATCCTCAGAGGGAGGGATGGGATGTGATAGGGATAGTTTTACGGAAATAATTGACCCAAGTGCTATTTTTATCTGAAAGGTTAAAAAAAAATGTGTTCTTTGTTGTTTTTTTAACAAAGAGAGAAGCTTAAAAGCAAAAAATGGACGTTCAGTGTGGGAAAATTGGGAAGAAAATTGCCGTATTTCAACTAAATATCAGAGTTGTAGGAAAATCACTGTCTGAAAGGGTTTATTTTTCTTTTAGTGTGCAATTTACTGACACCACTAGGTTTCTTATAGGAATTACACAGTAAGCAAGTTTTAAGCTTCAAAATTGCAGAATAGTTGAAATTAGGGGGAGGGATAGTTTCATTAATGACCCATTTGCTTATTTGCTTTTGAATCGGTTTGACCTATTCTTCCTGAAGTTTCTCAGAGAAGATAACATTGAATACTGCAGTGGGACACAACCCACCAAAAAGCTAACATTCTTCACCCTATTCACATGTGCATGTGAATTTTATCATCCCTACCACTTCAGTACGATCTTGAAGGGATAGAATAGACTTCCCTAGTAACAGGTGGAGGAGGTGACAACACTATAGACCAATATGTGACCTCACCTGATATATTTGGGGCCACTGTTTGAAGTATATCCTGAGTGCTTACAGGAATATCCTTGAAAATCTGCGGATGTAGCAGGAGAGGAGGCCTTGGTTTATGAAAAACTTTGATATACAGCCAGGTCATCAAAATTTAGATATATAAAGAGATGAAATGTTTAGCTGCATAGAGGCATTTGAACAAAGTTCAGTTGTAGACTACTCTACTCTAATGCATGTCATCTATCAACAAATTAAAAGCAAAATGCATTGTTTTCAATCAAACTTAAGGACCCAGTTAAGATATATACTGTATATCAGTTATTGCAGCTTTTGCTCTCATTGGTTGCATAATCTCATTAGCATTGAATAAGAAATAATACTGTACCCAGATTTAGAAAACAATGACCCCTTTGCAAACCTGAACCACAAAATGAATCTGGAAATGTGCAGAAATCCGTTCCAAGTTGAGCAAAGTAAGTTGCTATATGGTGTCTGCTTTATACAGTGTAAAAGTACAGCTCTGTAACTTGTGTAAGGGAATTTTTGAATACTTTCTGCTCACTATAGTAAGTTGTCCTCTTCACTAGATCATTTACTGGAAGCTGGTATGGATAAAATTGCCTCTTTCTAAAAAATTTTTGGATATGCTATTTGATACTTGTCAGAATTGCACCTTTTTTTCAGTTGTTGCCAATTTAACATACCTTATGAACTTTCTTCTTCTTACAGCTCTTTGGTGATGAGGGAAACTTATATAAATTGGAAGATATTCAAATGCAAGACTTTGGACAGGTTGGAGAAGTTACTGTCACTAAAGACGACACTCTCTTAATGAAGGTAGGTTGTTTAGGTGGGCTAGACATACATACACAGTAGAAACTCACAATCTCAAAATCCAGGAAACTGGCTTTAAACATGGAGAGTCTAGGAAACTTATTGAAGATGTGTAGAACAAAGAGCTAATACTTGACATTGATGAAATTGCTGAGAAATTCAATGGAAAGGTTTGAAATAATGAAGTTCTACGATATTTATTATTCATGGCATGGATGAGGTGTTATCATAGAATCTATTTTGCTGGTACATGTGTCTGATTAAATTTTCGTTGCCACTATCAACTTCAACCACATGAATTGTAAGTGGAGTACAGCATTCACCAGCACATATGCACATCTTCCACTTAGAATACGAAATTGAACTTGTGTGAAATATGTGATGACATAATTAACGTAGAAGCATGCATAACATATCAAGAGACCCTCTGCAATTCTTCCTTGTACTTTTCAAAATTTCATGTACCTTTGTATGATATAACACATGTCAGGGGTCCTTGTTGAGAGATATATCACTTGATATATCTTACAATGTATCATATAGGATGTATTGACATTAATTTTTGTCTGTTCAAATTTCACATTGATTTCTCTTTGTTTCATAATTTCAGGGCAAAGGTGACAAGGCTGATATTGAAAAGCGAATTAACCAGATCAAGGATGAGATTGAAATCAGCACTTCAGAATATGAAAAGGAAAAATTTGGAGAACGACTTGCAAAATTATCCAATGGTGTTGCAGTTCTCAAGGTTTGTGCCAAAGGACAATGTAACAAGTTTCCATAGTTGTTTTTTTTTTTTGGTACAGCAGTGTACTTCAATTTCAACAAAAAGACTTACTCATGGTGTTCTTTATGTATCACAAATGAATGTTTATCCGTGCCCAAATTATCTTGCTGGAAGTACTGCAGTGGAAATAAATTAACGCACCTCGTTCCTTCCTAACATGCATTTATCAAATTTGTTTTCTTTGGTTGTGTTACAAATTTTGCACAATAATTATATGTATATATTTATTGGAAGCTCTTCAAACTAATCCTATAGCAATACATGAGTCGAGCTTACAGCTCAGTAAAGCTGGGGAAGGAGGGGTCGTTGCTTGACTGATTCGCTGACCAGTGTTAACAAGAAACAATAGGTGTATGTGCTAATGCAGGTTTGCAGTAATTAGATTGAAAACCAACTTTACTGTTGCATTGCAACAGGCTGCAGCAGTTCAATTTATAGCCATGCATTTTTTATCTGTCCATTTTCTTCTCTCGTAGTTGGTTTGACTCGAGATTGAGCATAACAGTCATCACATCGTTTACTGACATATGAACTTGGAATACTGCATTGTTATGGCCTCTTGTAGTATTGTTAGTAAAGTGTTGCCTTAATATCAGCATACAAAAAACTTCTGCCATGTAAAGCATTCTTTGTCTACTCTGGCTGACTCTTTGGGCTGTCAGAATGAATTAGAATGCAACATAAAATGCAAGCCACTTTCCAGATTTGTGCTCAGTTGCATCTCTGGCATTCATCTTGCAACATTTACAAAAGGCTGTTAAAAGGCCTATTATTATGGTCAGTAAGTACAATGGTCTCAGCAAGGGCACACTGCCTTGGTATATTGGCCAGCTACCAACATTTTCCTTTGTCGTTATTTTATCTCGCCTCTGTTGTTATTTGTATCCTTATATATGGGACTTTTTCTATTTTTGGGTAGTATTATTTACATTTTATATCATGTAGTAGATATGACATCCGTCACTAAAAATGCCAAACTATTCAATATTTCACAAGTTTCTTTACCAAGAAGACATTTTATCATTATGGGGGGAGTGAGAAAACTGGTTGTCCCACAGTGCCACAAGCAAAGTGGCAAAAAAAAAAATCAATATTTTCATCAATTTCATGAGACTTAAAGGAGGACATGCACATCAAAAATAATTTTCCGTTCTACAATACTTTTTCTCCCTGAAACTTATCTACCGTGCCTACTGCAAAGAAAGAGCATCATTCTGTTATCGTGCGCATTTGTAATATGACGCAATTAGGAGAGTTAGAGTTACCAGGTTTGGCCCTTGCGTCTAGAATTATTCCCCTTCCCCGTTCAGCAGTAGCTTGTGACAAAAAACAATGACATCACTTAAGTTCTAGCGGCTACGGACACCTCTATCTGACAGTGTATTAATCAGCTTTCAATTAACGTTCTGGTCATCCTTATTCAAAAGTAAGTTTGATAATGTAAGCCAGATAAAGTATTCTGCATTTTTATTGCCTCAGCATGATTTTGTTTGACATATCTACTGTTCACAGAGGAACTAAAACATTCGTAACAACATGCTATCACCCGTCCGCGGAGCACTGGCTAGACATCTTGGCCGCGTGGCTAGAACATATTTAATGTAAGCTTATGCCTGCCACGCACGCAGTGGGTATAACAATTCAGACTTTTGATCATGTAACCCTGTGGGTTGTTTGGGGCTGGCAGAGGTGTTATATCATTATGACAGACGTTTGAAAGACTTTTATTGGAATAATAAGGTATCGTATGATGTGATATGGTCTGTAGGACGATGCAACTTTTCTTCGAAATGATTTATACATTGAAAATAAACTTTACTTCATATTTCCATGGTGTTTATGTGCTCTCAGATGCATTTCCTTTTGAGCAGTATTGAAATTAATGTCTGTCTCTAAGTTCTGACTCGCTCCTATAACGACAGTGATAAAATTCTTATTTGGCAGCAGCTGACTTTACAGCTGATTAGTTGATCTTAGTTCCAAAAAATACTCATGTCTTGCCACAACATGACTTGACATACAGTGGGATTGTCTTCCCTGGTTTTGAAGTAGAACGAGAATCTTCTCTTCACATAGGGGAGTTGACCATAAGCTTACTCCTGTAACACTTGTTATTTGGTATGTTATAAGTAGCTGTGCTGATCTTTTTACATGTCTGCTGGCATTAATTACATGAGAATTTGGCCGGCTTCAGCTGGAAACTTACTGTGTGTTGTTTTAATCCAGTGAGCTTATTTTCATTCATGTAAAAATTGTTGTTTACGGCATTTCTCAAGGACGAAAATATTCCTAGAGAGGAACTCCGTTTGGTAATTTGGGACAAGTTTCAAGTTAATTCCCTTTCCAAATTGTAAAGTTGTTCGATAAAAAATGTTCGTTAAGTACGAATTTGCTTCCCAAGAGCATTCCCTCCTTCCTGTAATGTATCATTCACCTCTGTAACATTTTACATCTGTAACAAAGCAAGTAATGCTAGATCCTGTTCTTGTTACTATAGGTGTAGAAAATGCTTATAGGCATAAAATGCTCTAAGCAAAAAGTTATATCAGAATGAGAGATGTCAGATCAAGACATGTTTGTTAAGTATGTTACATAAATTCCTCTAATACCTGCAGACATTATAATAATTAAAATTTCAACCTGTCTGCAAAGCACAATACCTGTTTTCTAACATTAAGTTTGATAATTACTTTGTAGGGTGTACTTATAATAACATTATACGCGTGAGTTTCAGTGCAGGTGATGAAATTCAGTTGACTCTAGATTGGTAATCTAAATGAATTAAGGTTTCATGTACTCTGTCAGGATGGCCAAGATATCACCTGAACTACATATTAAAAAAAAGTGAATAAATAATTTTGCAAGTTTCTGTATCTACCTTGCCCAGAATTTGGATAACTCCCATATATGTATACAATATTTTGTACTCTGCTTACTTCAAAGTTAAACATAGACAAGCTTTTGCATCATGAAAGATAAAAATGTGGTTATAGTGCATTTGGAGTTTACAGGTTCTGTAAAAGGTTCTGTAAAGTAATTGCTAGGCTGCATTCTTCTGCCCCTCTGGAAATCTGTGCTTTTCTCCCAGGATGTCATGAAAATTGATACTTTGAGAAAAAAAAAAAGTTGGTTGGTTTTGTTTTGGTTTGGTTTTTTTTTTTTGCGACTGAGCTGCTGAACATTGCTACAGGAATTTTTCTAATGCATCATTATACTCTTAGAAAACATTGAAATCTCCTGATCTTTTTCCTGGGGAAATTATTTCAAACAGGGACATAAGCTGGACTATGTTGCTGTTTCACTCAGTGGTGATTTTTTATTATTATTATTTTTTTAAAATTTGGTTAGTATGACCTGTTGTACTCCTTAAACATTTAGTTTATGAACCTGTTAGCCTCTCTACCTAAATTCACGGCGAGTTTGTTTCCTCGTTAGTGTGCACTGCCATAGACAGAGACCATTGTCATGATCATTCACAGATAGATAATATTTGTTTCAAGAAAGGATTCTGTGATCAAGAGTGCAATTTCTGATTTTACATTAGGTTGGTGGAACAAGTGAAGTGGAAGTGAATGAGAAGAAGGACAGAATCAATGATGCTCTCAATGCAACACGAGCTGCTGTGGAGGAAGGCATTGTGCCCGGAGGAGGCACTGCTTTACTCAGGTGTATCTCAGTCCTTGATAGTATCAAAACAGAAAATGAAGACCAAATTACTGGTGAGTTGCCTGTAGTATTAAGTTCCTCTTTGATAAGAAGTCTTACTTATCCTCTGGGATATACAGCATGATTTGATACTATGATTTCTACTGTTTGGAAGCATTTTTTCCTTAGTCTTAGTATGTTGTGCCCTCTGATAAAGGAGGTTGAGGAAACCCTTCACAAGTCACCTGTGATAGGATAGCAATTTAGGGGATGTGTCATCATGTTTAAGGATAAGGAGGTTTAAGAAGTTTTGTCGGAGAATGTTCTTTATGATATTATTTCTTTGTGTACACATGTGCTGACTTCATTACCAACACTCCTCTTCCCTAGTACCCTGTATTTACCTTTTTGTTTTGTTTACTTTTGATACTTAGGAAGCACGAAGTGCTGCATTTATTAGGAAAACAGGTGATGAAGTTAAGTGCATATGATTCAATGATGTCATGTTCTGAATAATACAGGGTTCCCTCGCTCTGTAAAAATTTGGAAAAGAGCTTAAATATCAAAGGGAAAAAAATATTCCCAGCAGAGGAGTGCCTAAAAAATTTGCAAATACTGCACACACAAAAAAAATGAAAAAAATATGAAAATTTTCTGTGTAGTAGTTTTTTTTTCGCAGTAGTTCTCAAACATATCAGAGGGATTATGCTGTGAACAATGCCACATGAATTTTTATTAATTTAAGACTTTCTCTCTTCCTCCTCCCCCCACGCACACCACCGCCACTTCATCGCTTTTAATGTGATTTTTATATCCTGGAAGGATGAATATAAACCTGGTTTTGCGCACAGTGACAAATCCTTTAAAAGTGCTTAAAAATCATTTTGAGTTTCCAGTGGGAACTTTAGAATAATGTCAGTGAAACATGGTTATGGGTGCAGTGAGGGTTGGCTTGGAAGATAATTTGTTAGGTGCATTATCATATTCTAATGCTATTGGAGTGGGCAGGTAGATTTAGTTAGTACCAGTTCATATTATGTTGATACTTGCTATTTGCTCAGGGCATCAACTCTTCCATTCAGTATTGCGATTGCTTGAATGGTTGTCAAATGGTGCTATATTAACGTCATGCTCTAGCCACAAGATAAATCTCACAGGTTTATCTGCTGGTTTTGAGCATACAAAGCTTTTGTGTTATAAGATCAGATAAGTCGCACTATTTCTGGTGCTTAAAGAATAATACAAATGGGGAGGAGACACATGGCTTCAGTGAATAGTGAAATCTATTTAAAGTGCATCCTTAGACAGTTTCCCTCACAGTATCCTATTTATTCTCATATAGGTGTGAACCTCATAAGAAAATCCTTGCGGGTGCCAGCTTTAACAATTGCACAGAATGCTGGCGTAGATGCTCATGTCGTGGTAGAAAAGGTGCTGAATTCCACTGGTGATATAGGTTATGATGCCCTCAACAATGAATATGTGAACCTTATTGAGGCAGGAATTATTGATCCAACAAAGGTAAGTCTGCAAAAAACAAGGTCTTGAGATTTACTCTGGGCACGAAAATCTGATTTCCGCCCAGTTTTGTCAATATACCAAAACACATGAATGTATGAAGTCTTTACTTGAAATACTATTACCACTTCCTAATTTTGTGTGGAATTATGTCGGTACAACTGGCAAACATGATCACTGAAGTATCTCAGAGCAGTGTTCACTCCAAAAGGCTTTTGGGAACTTGTAGCAATATGGAATATGCCTATGGCTTTTTTCTTTTTTCACTGAAAAATCACACTTCTATAGAAAGCTCATATTTCATCATTTATGGTATATAATGCATGAGCTTTTGCCTTCATGAATTCTGTTAAAAATTACTTAACACATAAGTACCATCTTTTATGTTCTCTCTGTGACCACAGCACAAAGTAAGGCTTGTTATGTATTCACACTGAAAGACTGTCTACATGAATAGGAATACTTAGATTGCCTGGTCTTCTTATTCTATTTCACATTCATACAATGTAGACATCCTTGGTTAGTGAAGAATGAGATAGGCCTGCAAAGAAATCTTAACCTACACCAAGTAAATCATGTAATCAGCTTGTGTCTGTCTCACAGTACCACCTGATAGACAGCACTACAGTATTTTCAGGAGCCATTAACCTTTACAAATGGCACCTGAACTAGCCTTTTATTCTTTCAGTACACAACGTGCTGTAGGGAAAAGTCTTTATGTCTATTAAATGAGAATTATAATTATTCCACGATGTTTTTGTTTCATGAAACAGTCCAGTCAGGTGTGTGAAGACTTCAGTTTCAAGCATTGTGGAAGATTCTGTTTTATATACATTCTATCTAGCTTTATATTCATGTGTATTTACCCATTTCTAGGTGGTGAGAACTGCACTTGTAGATGCTGCTGGTGTTGCATCACTCCTGACCACAGCAGAAGCAGTTGTAGTGGAACAGCCAAAGGATGACAAGGATGGTGGCATGGGAGGAATGGGGGGAATGGGTGGTATGGGAGGAATGGGGGGAATGGGAGGTATGATGTAAGATAGTACCATCTCATTTAATGATGCAGGTTGCGTTCAGGTACCGTACAGTGATACCTATGCTAATGGCCACTGATTGGGTAATAAGGATGGCCATACTCAGGGCATTTGTATGTTCAGACGCTGATCCATAAATATGAACTTATGGAGAAGAGGTGTTCCACTATAGCCCAGTATGACCATTCAGCATGGGAAGCCTTTGGCAACAAATTTGTAGAAATAGGTCTTTTGTTACAAATCACCAAATTAAAGAGGAAACAGAGGAATTAGGTTGTTGGTTGTTACATTTATATAAAGAGAATTGTTTGCATTTTGGTTCTTTGGGGGNGGGGGGGGGGGTGTGTACAAATCTATTGTGGGTTATTACATTTTGCTGTTGGTTCTGAGAACAAAGCAGGTGGTAAAGCAAGGAAGATTGAAGTGTTTTTTTTTTTTCTTTCCTTCATTTATTGCAGTTAAACAGAGTCACAGTAACACTTACTGTTTATTCGCACAATATTTTAGGATGAAAAGATAATCTTCTTGTCAAGAAATGTGATTGCTTCTTTTGTTCATGGAAGTAGCTTTGGTTATAGCATTTGTTGTGTTGCTTTTTGATATCTTTCAAATGTGACCAACCATCTTGTGTTTTTTATACAGTGGTGTGTGTACAGAAGAGAGAATGTTGAATGTCACTGCCATTGGTATGTTGACTAGTTGTGATTACAAATCTCTAGTTTCCCTCATGTATTAACAGACATTTGTAATCTTTGGTTTTCAACATATGATATTTTTTTTCATTCAGATCATATTATTCACTGATAGATGCAAGTTCAGGTGTAAGATGTCTGATTAGATATACATGTATACATGTAGTCTTTGGATGCCTTTGAATGTTTTGTATGAGAATAAAAGAGTTTTTTAAATATTCTTGTGGACTCATTTTAGTGAATTTTTTTTATGTTTGGAGGGGGGGGGGGTTGNGGAGGGGGGGGGGGTTGTGTTCCTTTGATGATTCCCTATAAAGTTATACATATATTTGATATATGAGTCATTGCCAAATAGGGGAAAAGCAGTCACTCATCATACAAAAATATTAATCATAATCATTCTATTACACAAAATGACAATGCTTTTGTATTGGAAAATGGTTCAATTTTTGTGCAGGGTACGGATATTACTTCTTGACTGACATGTTGGGGAAGAAATTTGCATTTGAATGTGTAAAGATGCTGTAAAATTCTCTTCTGAAATCTATCACAAATGAGGGTATACCATTTAGAATTCCACTGTACCGTTAAAATACACAATGCAAACAATTATAATACATTCACGTGTAGGGAAAAGGAGTGAGAATAGTGTGTGGCAAATTTTGCTGCTGATTTTTTTTTTTTATATATATACAGTGAAACCTCGCTATACCGCCACCCGTTATACCGCCAGCTTTTCGCCGTGGAACGGATCTGACACCTATACAAAGTCACTAAAAATGTCGTTATACCGCCATCCGCCAACAGTTTAACTGTTACATTCATAACTTGAGTATAGTAAATATTGCTCGTTATACCACCAACGTAAATTTAACCTCCACTCCCCACCTATACCTAAATCCAGCTAACAGACGGAACATCACTTAGCGCCACAGTCTGTGCTTGTTACTCAAACACCAATCCTACTACACACTCTTCGGTTTTTGGAAGCGAAGTCCTGATAGGCCTACTGATGGGGCATGCAGTGGGAAAGGCGGGTCACAGTTCAATCTCCTCTCGCTCAATAGGCCTAGAGAGTTTGCGAACGAACGTAAGCGCGCGCGAGGTGATGCTTCAACTGGTTCGCACCGGTCGCGGGGTACGATGCAAACAGCATACATTAATCTATGACATGGGCCTAGCACTCGTGTGATTCTCCGACTCGGATGTGTAATGTGTAGTAGTCAACTTCTTTTCTTATCATTCTCCAACTTGACACATACGCTTCCAATCCTTAGTTCTTGC
>JAWQUT010000012.1:687220-701208 GCA_033807755.1 Ellobium chinense | reverse complement strand
ACAACAACAACAACAACAACAAAACACCAATTTAGAATAGAAAAACGTAAATTAATACGTTGGTGAACTGATGTGCAGTCTCTCGCTCCCTCTTCTCTCTCTCTCCCCCCTTCTCTCTCTTTCTCTCCCTCTTTCCACTTCTCTGTTTTCTTCTTTCCTTATTCCATTTTTCTCGTCCTTTTTTTGTGGACACCTAATGCTCGCCCCACACCCTCTTCCCACCCTTCCCACTGCGGTGGCTGCAGACCCTGTATTAACTTTGTCAAAACTGATGCGTTTCTAACTTCCTGAGCTACCCTCATAATGATATTTTATCAAATAAAAGCTGCATGTCTCTTTTATAACGACACTTGGTCTAAGTATGCATTTGATTTACCTTTCCGGTCCTATCACCTCAAACTACAGTACAAGTAATCATGAAAATTCGGCCTTCTCTAACGACAGCACCGATTCCATGACTTATCTAGGACTAAATGAACCGTATCATCGGTGCTGTCGTTAGAGATAGCCGAAAATTCAGTAAACTAAACTAATATACATGTACCTCAAATAACAGCATTCAGTTAACTCAATACATTTCTTCAGCAAAACTCAGGTTAGTTGTGCCATAAAGTACCGAATATTGCTGCACTATAATCCATGGGCTATATTGGGCAGAGCTGCTAGAATTTGTTGTGTGTGATTTACATAAGTTCTTACTTTTATTTTGCAAAAATCATCCTTAGCTGTTGCTTCATGCAGACTTAGACTATCTTGAAAAAAGAAAAAAAAAAGGGAAGAATTCATACAGATTTTGACGAGGTAGGTAACATACAAGTTTGTAGCCTGTGTCAAAATTGAAGAGTCTTTAGAAACTTTAAAAATGTGTATACCGGTACATGTACTGTATATGAGCAGTTGGGAAATATGTCAGGGTAATGGGTGAATACTAGGCTCACAGGTGAAGTTAGGGGCCGATTCAAGCAGTAAGTATTTAAGAATTGAATTGCTGTGAAGTTAGCGTTCCTGTGGTGTAGTGGTCGCACGTTCAGACTTGCAAGCTGAAAGACCCTGGGTTCGATTTCCGGAAGAGGCATGAAATATTTAATGTAGTTTTTTTTCAGCCCATCTTCTCAAAACTGATCTTTCAGTAATCTGGCAAATTCCTGATGATATATTTCCCTACATAATGTGTAGCATCCGAAATGATCAGAGCTCACATTCCTCTTCCTTGAATGAATAGTAATATATGCCTTGCCACCCGGTTACATATTATTGTAGAGGTCTCAATAACTACAATGTCTCTATCTCTAGAATGAATGTAACATTATAATGAAGGAGAATCTAGGAGGCGTGCGACTTTGGGTTGGAGTGGAGATATAAGCAAGTTCTTCGAGCTGAGGGAACTGGACGATGATTTTCCTGCTTCAATCCCTGTTCACGGAAAGATGACAATTATAGAATTACACTAGTGCCTACAACAATAACATAAAAAGGTCGCACTTTTCTTCGAACATATTATTGCCACCCCTCTATAAGCTATCTAACACGCATGTATGTAAGAGTTCCCTCTAATGGGCTCCGCACCTGCTTTATCTATTGCGAAAAGAAAGCGGAATTCGCCCCATTCGTTTAGTTTATTGTCTTCTGGTGAAAGAAAATTTGCTTGGTTCCGGTCTCTCCGATGACTCATGCATTTATGTTCCAAAATATGTATTAGAAACGAAGCCAAAATATTGTATACGCTTAGTTTCATTTGTATGTCACATGGCTTAATGTGGTCCTGGGTTTAAGCTTAACCGATAAATCCTCTTGATTTAAATCTTTTTAATGACGCAAGCACGAACATCTGTTTACGAATAATGTAGCCTATTAAGAAACGAAACGAATTGTTTGATTTACAACTCGCATAGTCTAGTTTATTTCTATGATCCAGGATTAAATCAGACCTGTCAGATCTGGCAACTTCAAATCTTCAGCCAAACTGCGCTATATTGTTGGGTGTGTGTACAGGCACCTTCCCACTATATAAGCCTATTACATTTACCATTGGCCACTCAGTATAACAACGTCCAACCTTCTGCAATACAGTACCTAATAAAGGACTTGATAGCGTAATCAGACCATGTATTGTTATCGGCGCATATTTAAGTCTGTGTTTCGTAATGCGTCTGAATATTGAAGTCCTCTACCTACCTTACTGTGTGTGACAGCCCGTAAGTAGTCTATTGTGTGTATGCAGATTACTGTTAGTAGTTCTCTGCTTGTGACAGGCTGACAGCTCAGGACCGCAATTCCCAGCACTAGGATGCGGTTGAACGATAGACAGCCGTTTCCAGTGCAGCTTCATTAAGATCTCGTGAATGCATGTAATAATAAATTTTAGCCATCCCTGTTCCTTCTCATATTATTTTGACCAGTTATATCATAGCGGCCATGGATGTTTTCGTGAAGATATTTGATATTCATGGATGTCTTTTTTTCTTTAATATTGAATTTGAATAATATGTAACTGTATCAGTCTCACTCTCTCTCTCTCTCTCTCTCTCTCTCTCTCTCTCTCTCTCTCTCTCTCCCACTCTCTCTGGATAGAATAGAATAGAATAGAATAGAATAGAATAGAATAGAATAGAATAGAACAGCTCTGCTGCAGTTAATATGACAGTGATCTTGCTCTCTACATTATAAATAACTCTCGATACCTAACCATGTCCCATACCATATGACGTGTGGAATAAATTGGGGCCAGTCTAGGACGTTATGAATGGCACCACTTATCCCGCTTTATGTGTCATTGACAACCCCATACTTTACTCAAGATACACTCTGTAAACTAATAAATCCGGGGCGCCCCATGTTCCTTACACCGTGACAGATTGCTATCGTCCAGACTGTTGAGCAGGATTCCACTTGCAATCGATTTAACTTGACACCTGCGGCTATTGGTAAGGGCTTGCGCTTCTCAATAAATATCACTTGAAGAATCTTAAACATTCCCAATAAGATTGGCTTCATTGCTGACCTCCTTATTAAAAATCTAGTTTCTTCCCTTCGACTATCATTTTCACACACTCCTTTCACAGACATTTCTGCCTTCGGCAAGCGTGAAACAATAGCTAACACCAGGACCCATGGCTGTTCATTACTAACGCAGGAGTTCATGCACGATAACTGTCGTTCTAGTGCCACATTAAAAAGCCGTTTATGTGGCCTTCCGTTGGATATTTGCATTCGATGTAGCCAAATTGCAGTCGATAACAAGGATCGGATCACATGAAATCTGATCGATAACAACACCAGAAGCGGCATCGTTGCTGCTGTGGTTTCTGACCGGAAATAACGGTCCTCACTTATATCCTGTTACCGGTGATCGGATTCCCATTTCGGTGTGAGACGACTGATAAAACGTCTCAAGAAGGGCTTTTGAAGAATCTGAAGATCAGATACAATATTTTTCTTTTTCTAATGGAATTGTCAGATATGGCCTTATGGTGTTTGGTATTGCTGAGCGAAGAGCGAAGACCCAAGTCAACCATGATAGGGTGTGCTTATATAAAGAGATAGAAACACAAACTCCCAAGATGGAATCAAATTCAGATTGTACCGAAACATTAAATTTGATTGGTGGATACACCTCTTACTTCCGGGCTTATTNGAGAGCAATCACAATCAAATAAAGGAGGAATCGGACTGTCGCCATTTCAAACATTCGCACTGATTGGTTGATAGATCTACTTCCGGGTTTATCTATGAGCTACGCAAACCGTAATTTAGAAATACAAAACATCATCATCACTCTCCTTATAAATACCAGACTTACTGACTCAGCCTCATTACCATTGGTAAATTCACCCGTATCCTTCCTCCATTCTATTTCATTGTCTTCCTCATTCTCATCATGTTCATACTGTGAAGAGGCAAACGTGTTCATCTGACAAGAATTAGGGGCTGCAGAATAAAAAATGAAACTAAACAAAGCAATAATTTGATTGAAAACGACAATTACACAGACAATACATAAATATTACCCCTCTTTATTTCACTGATAAGTATTATTTCACACCGTCGTCACTAGCAGCCTCAACGTCATGAAAAAAAACCAAAAAACGTTGACAACCCCCCCCCNCCCCCCCCCCCCCCAAAAAAAAAAATGTAGGTCTACATTCTCCATTGCTCTACGTAATCATTTTCGTTTGATTTAGCACTGAGTAGCCGATTGAGATGACATCATAAATGGCTTAATCTCGACTCCCCTTCCTCCCCCTTTTTCCCAAACATGAATACTGAGTTCGTTTCAATGCTTCATTATTCATTACATGAATTTTCCATCATACAACATCGATACCCTTTGACTTGTGGAAGCTGTCCTCCGTGGCATGCTCTTTATTTGCGCGGACGCTTATGCATGTTAAGGTGCTAACCATTATACGAGCTTCATTTGACATAATGGCATAATATTGTCCTTTTCACAGAATTAGATTCGAATTTTTTTTTTTTTTTAATCAGTAAACATGGTCGTAGATAGGCCCCAGTGACTAGATCTGTTTTGTGTCACCTGCGCAATTTATTGTACTTGGAATGCATGTTTTGTGCTAAGGGGTTATTGTCGCGCGTGCCGATCATTTTCTAGGAAGCTCACTCATTTCTGAACTGGTATTATCTTGCTGTTTTCGAAATAATTCACCTTTTTTTTTTTTGTCACATGCATAATATAATCTTTTGTATATCTTTCAGCGGATTTTAGAAAGACGATCATGGAGTAGCTTTTGGTTCCGAAATCCCCGCATCGACATTACTGTGTCAAATATCAAAGAGGTACATTGATGCACCATTTATGCAAGAAGAATTGTGATTGACAGATGAACGAATACCGCACAATTGGGACCGTAGGCCTACACAAGTTATCAGTGAAAATCCGGATAGTCTGCCTACAAAAACCATCATGCCTCCAGCCACGGGTCTCAACTTCTATCGTAAGCGCCAGACATTTGAAGCCTTGGCAGCGGAGAGGCCGAAGAACTTGCAGTCAGTGTACAGCATCGTCAGAGAAATTGTGGGCGTCGTAGAGGAAAGGCTACTCAACTTGGAGGCTTCTTACTACGGTCCGAACGGAGGACCAGAGACAGAGGTTAAACAATGGCAGTTGCCTCTGCAGTTGGTGAGTGGATTATATGGGTACAGCATCTCATGTCTTGCTACGATACTCTGTAGTTGAGAAACACAAAGTTATCTTTCACAACCATGTTTATATACAATATAAGCTCAGATATATGTGCTTTAGAGATTGATACATAACTTATGGTCAACAATTTTGCTTAACATGTCCCACTGCAGCTATTCCTGCTGACGAGTGACTTTGACGCGCTGAATTATATTTACCCAAAAAATAGTGCATTGGCTGATTAGCTGCAGTAAGGTATGTAATGTGTAGTCAAAACTTTGATTCTGAATAACTTGCAGGAATACTAAGCAAAATTTCTGGGGTACACAGTTCTAAACTCTGTTTAAAGATAATGTTTAAAAGAAATTTCTTCACAACGTAAAGAAATAGATTATCAAGATTAATGTAAATATTGAGCAGAATGTCGAAATTTGAAAACGTGAAAACTGGATAGGCGTATGGCCTACGGCCTAAATAAGATTTCAACGTTTGAAGTTTAGGAAATGTAATTCATCAATATGACCGAAATTTCTCGCATCAAAGGCATTACTATTTCGAGGAGCACAGATTTACATACAAACATGATAAACATGTATCATTACAAAAAAAAACCCACACACTAAAGAAAGGTGGGCTAAGTGTTTTGAATACATGCACCTTTTGTCTTCTCCTTGCAAGACACTGGACTTAATGACGGACATGGCTAAAGTTTAAATGCATCGGACATTCCCTCACCCCCCCCCNGGGGGGGGGGGGGGGGGGGGGGGGGGGGGGGGGGGGGGGGGGGAGGAGAGGAGATTGCTGTTTCCAGTGTCGGAATGAACTTCCCACGGCAAACTCTACTTAGTCTGTCTTTCGGACTTCCCTACAGTTGAAAAAAGTCAAGAGGATTAGGCTCGGGGCAATGTTGTAGGCACTAAGAGTTCATTGTTCACTGAGGCGTATGCCAAACGTGCAACTATGCGAAGGACAAATCCAGAAATCACAGGCAGACTGTATGTAGATAAAAATAGTTTGGTTAACAGGTATTCATGTTTTCACTGCCCAGTGAATTAATGTGTCCGTCTTCTTCGCACAGAATTTAGAAAGAATCAGATACTGTACATTCTATGCAGTATGGTGTATCAAATAAGAATTTCCAATAGGGTGTCTCTGTTTATGTGGCGGTACTTGTTATTGCATGATTTTTACATATTTTAACGTTGTTTTCTGAGCTTTCAAGCCAGATTTTTTTGTTGTTGTTGTTGTAAGAAAGCTGCATTTGTAGGCTTAGAAAGGAGGGACATTCTGTGTGCTACATAATAGGGCCTACTCTCCGATACTCTCCGACTTGAAGTTATGGGTATATCCACTCAAACAAACCTGTGTATCATACCTTTGTCTTACCTTTCTCACTGACAGATCCTTCGACCTGCTCGCTACTCTGGTCTTATCTGCATGCAGCAACTGCATGAAATTTACGATCGACACATTGATATTACGGACATTCTCACAGTTGATGAGGACTCTCTAACACTGGTGAGATATTGTTTAATATTATTGTTTTGACATTAAATTAGCGAGGATAGCTGATGTTTACAGTGTAGTGCTCTCAACCCATACCCAGTCACACCTTGAAGTTTGACCGAAGTGACTTAGAATCTTTTGATTATGAAAAAAAAAAACCAGCTAAAACTCGTGAATGACAATTTTGTATATTATGTTAAGATTACTGGGTATTGGAGCCACAAGAGTACAGCCCAGCCAAGTCCACCATTAGGCTAGAGTGAAACCTCAAAATATACTAAGACAGAGATGACGATTTCTTGTGCATTATAGTCTCATCATTCTTAGAAAACTTCATGGACTTTGGATCATTTGTGCTCTTGGGCCTATTGTTACGCTTATCATGTCTCCCAATTAATGTGTGCTGAATACAGAATGAAATATCGTCAGTACAGGATGCTTCCTTAGGTTATCACTATCAAAGTTTTTTTTTTGTTTTTGCTCTAACTCAGTGGATATCTCCAGATTGGAGATTGAGGGAAGGAAGGGAAGTGGTTAGGTCATCATGGAAGTGACATCATGCAAAGTACATTATGTGTAAGGATGAAAGGAATTACTGAATTACTTGTGTGCTTGGGAGTGTTTCCAATAGGAGTGCTTTTGTACTCGGATGATAATAAACAATGGACTTTTGGAAAAATACAAAATTAAAATAAAATAGTCATCAAGCAACAGTCAGCACGCCTTGTTCGAATCAGATATGTATTCATGAAGTTCCAAAGATAAATTACTGTCGCACAGCAGTGCAAACTATGACATCAGAGTAGCCAAACAGTTGCATGAGAATGCGCTATTTTTTCGTTGTTGTTATTGTTATTGTTGTTGTTGTTACAACAACTGTCAAACCTGTATTCATGAAGTTCCAAACCAAAGCGACACACAGTAGTATAAAATATAATAGTGACATCAGAGGGCCAGAGTAGCCTAACAGCCTCTTGAGGCTACGTTATTTTCTCCTTGTTGTTGTTGTTGTCTATGTAACAACTGAATGTTAATACTGTGTTTCACAAGCGGGTTCCCCCGTGGTTTATGTAGGGACGTCTTAAATTACATCACAGCATTTTACTGTGCATGTTTTACATTTATTGAGATAAATCAATAACTTGCAAAGAGGCATTTGTTCCTCTTCCCGTCATTTTTTCTAACTGCGAACGCAGTCCGCTATTCTAAAACAGTCAAAATTTAATTATAATTTCCCTTTCGTCCCCTCGAAAATGACCAGTGCCATCTGTACTGTCGATAAATTGCAGTTCTTTAAAGTGCATCTCAAGTGCCTTAGCCATTGTCATCTATAAATGTATCTGTCATTCGGATGTAATTTCTTGCCGGGAAAATGAAAAAAATAACAGTGATTCTCAGGCCCATGCTACCCTAATCAAATACAAATAGCGTAACTGCAATGGCAAACGAAACGTTTTACTGGTGTTTGTAGGTACATAACCTTGTCAACAAAGCCCTGAAAGCGGTGAGGGAAGGATTCTCGGAGTCCGTACACTACATTCAGAAGCTGCTGGAGTATATGAAGAAGTACTGTGTCAGCTTCAGCCCTCCAGAGGGCGACCCCTATCTGGAAACTGCGACCAACTACGAGAAGCAGAGGCGGGATTTGGAAAAGGCGATTCGACTGAACTTGGAGGTGAGTCCGGGGAGTAATAAAAATACAGTAAACAGTATATTTCTTCTGATGATAATTGGCTTATCATTGTTTCGTCATTGTCTTTCCTTTTTCTTATGTGGGCTTTTTATAATAGCATTTGGGTCAATACTTGGGTCTGAGATTGACGTCACAGTACAAAGAGCTTTTCCATTGTTTACGCTCTGTCTTCCGCACGAGCAGCCAATGAAAAGTGAAGATTCTGACTTTGCTTGTGAGGTGTTGATTGTGTATTCTCGTGGCTTTCCCACGGAGTCAGGAGTGTCTGCCAAATCCCTTGGTGACACCATGCTCACTGAATCTTTCGATTTTAGTCTCTGGCATGCCATCATTAAAAGCGTCCCACACAGCACCTATTGCAGCTGCCAGCACTGGGATTCTTCTAAAGCGCGCCCAGTACTGAGTTGATGTAGGTCTCTGTATTTCAACATGTATTCCCAGGGCGTGGCCTGGGAGAGTAGTTATGGTGAGACCGACAGTGTAGTAGAAAGACGAAATAAGCTAATATCTATTGAATGCAGAACGATGTAATTCATCCATCCATCCATCCATTCATCCACCAATCCGTCCGTCCGTCCATCTTCTGATCCCCCGTCCGTCAGCTATCCGTCCGTCTATACCTTTGTAACTGAATAAATATGCCTGCCTGCCTGCCTGCCTGCCTGCCTGCCTGCCTGCCTGCCTGCCTGTCTGCCTGCCTGCCTGCCTGCCTACCGGCCTGCCGGCTTGTCTGTCTGTCTGTCTGTCTGTCTGTCTGTCTGTCTGTCTGTCTGTCTGTCTGTCTGTCTGTCTGTCTGTCTGTCTCCGGTGCAGGCATAATTTAGACTATGCTTGAAATTGATTTACAGTACAAATAAGAATCAGCTGTATCAACCACAAGATCGGTTTTTGTATTATATGACATACACAGAACTCAGTCGCATGCCATACATTGCTTTTCTCTAAACTGTATGTCCGGCCCGAGAATCTGCTATCCACAGTACACATGAGAGAGGGGGATGGGTAAATAATAGCAGCTATGACGTTACTCACAACTCGTCAAGCAATATAATCTAATTTGCTGGCATCGAGATTCTGTGGTCTCACTAGTTTGGTAGTCAAAACCCTGGGCTTGTGAGACATGCTTTCGGTGTTCGATTCTCACTGGAGGCATTTTTTTTTTTAATGAATGCGGAATGTAATTTAAAAAGTCTATCTATAATCGTTTCAGTGTAATCCAGCTGTTCTTTTAATTTATTCCGATTTCACCAAATAGAAAGATCTCCTTATGGAGGCATAACAAGCACAAGTGTATTGTGGATTCGCGCCCAGCCCTATCGAGTTCTCCAATTACACACCAAGCTGTGAAACTGCAACTAGATCTATGGATCTGCATAATTACAGTATAATATTTACATTTTACACTAATATACTAATGCACTTATAAACTGATATCCCTCTTGTCACTTTCATCCGGTTCAGGTAATGTGTGGATACGCTTTTACTGCCGTCAGTGTCTCGAAAACTGAAGACATGTATTCAGTAATATAAGTCATGTTGCTAATGTAGTGCCATGCATTGAACAGAAATTAAACATGACATGAACAGAGGTCGATTTTGCGTGGACGATGACACTTGTTAGACAACTGAGACTCAGAGAACTTAGAATAGACTATGTTCATTATGACCGATTCTGTATTCTCTAAGAGAGCAGGGGTAAGAAAGTGATAGATCTCGAACATCGAGGGTCCACTATATCGCGCGTCCAGTGGTAACCATGATATCGAAAAATCTGGATGGCCCCGACAGCGCTAATTGAATAAATTAAAGTGGCCAGACCGTCCTTCCTCTGACTTTCTCCGATTCGTTTTCTATTTCTTCATAGTCAGCAGTTAGTATCCTTGTTCAGCAAGCAGATACTTATCATACCATGGTATTTCTTTTGGGCTCAGAGAGAACCATAAAACTGGTAGTGCGATTTAAGTCTTTGCGGTATATAACGGGGTGCGACGTTGACCAGACTTTTCAGCTAGGTTACTGATAGATACAGTACAGTATATCAAGGAAAGCAAGTGACTCTAGTCCGGAAGTATGATATTAGATCTGTGAATGCGTGTCTACTTTTATGTTTTATTGTAATGGTTTGTTTTAAATATATAGGCTATAACATATCCTACATTTGACAAACTCTTAATGGACGGGTTCATACTAACATCTTTAGGAAGAAGTAATCGTTACAGAGCCACGATGTATTCTGCATACTGTAGACAGTAATTTACATGGGTATCCCCCCAAAAATGTCTGTAGACAAGTCACTCGAGGCCAATTTCGACCACTGTATATACTGTGTCAAAAAGCTTGAGTTAGGATAACGGCCAGTTAACTGTCTTATTGTTGCATAAGCTGCACTTGTGGTAAAAGGCTTAGTAACATTCCTGAATGAACTGCCTCTCTTCCACAGAACATCACTATGATGGCTGACAAGTTTGAGAAGGAAACTCTTAAAGTTCATCAATTCGACTTCACCATAAAGGAACTGGCTGAGAGACTGAGGATCGACCACAGTCCTATAGCCATGATGTTCACTTCAGCCTGTCACAACATGAGGAATGCGTGCAAAGGGCTGCTCATGTGGGCGGACGCGGACTCGGCATACGCTGAGTACCTGCACTATGACATACTGGAGTTGGAGAAGAAAAAGGAGATCCAGGTAGACACCCAAGGTCTTTGATAGAACAGAATTAGGCATAGATACGTTCACGTTAATACTCGTAGTATGGTCATATCATTGCAGTCCTTGTCATCATCATTTCCATTATTGAGCCTACACGGCATGGTCAACTGCCATCCTTGCACAGTATTCAGTCATGATTATCTCTGTCTTCGAAACCAGTCATCATCATCATTATCAGGAAGATGGAAATGAAACTCAAAGGCAGCTTAAAACAAGGTCATGGTCCGTGTATGTGCAGTTTGTAGACTGGTATAATCATAGCAAGTTATTCGCTAAAATGGTTCATAATTATCATCATCACCATTTCCGTCATCGTCGTCATATCATCATCATCATCATCATGAAAGATTCTGCTGAACGCACAAAGTAGAAATGAACAGATAATTTTGAAACAATACAAAAAGCTCCCCAAAGTTTTTCAATTCCACAAAGACAATTAATCACCCTAGAGAGTCCCTCATCATTCTCATTATCATCCTCATCATCTTCATCATCAGCAGCAGCATCATCATGGAAGGCTTCACAGTAATCATCATATAGTCAGTTAGAAAAACGCACTTGATATCACTTTGAAATTCCCACTAATAAATCCGAAGGCTGCCATTGGACCATAATATTTTGTTCCATGTCAGGTCCATTCTCACTTCGTGCTCTTTCAGAGCTCGACGTCCCTCTTATTCGGTCACTGTCTTTGATCGACGCACCTACAGCACAAAATGGAGTCATATAGGATATACATGAGAGAATGGGAGGGTCAGTGGATACTAAGAAAGCAGAGTCTCAATTTTAACCATAAGATGCAGGCTGCAATTATTGTCGTTAGCCTAATCTTTAAGCTGAAAACAAAAACAATATAGCGGGCTCATTCCGTCTGAGACGGGTTCTGGGGCAAAGTTTTGTAAGATTTATATCTCGATTTCAGACGTGAATATATGGAAACCTATGGATAAGTACAGGAATACCATCGCCTTTCACTAACATAGATTAGAAGCACGATCAACAAATAACATGAAAAAAAACCAAACCCAAACCAACAGTGATTATGTGTCACGCTATGCGAAATTAATTTGCGGTGTTGTAAGATTGGCAATTAGGTATGTTCAGCTCCATCACGTGACCTAGGAAATCTTGCTCACACTTTGGGTTGTTTACATGCTCTGCTCATGTATGATTACTCGTCATTTATCAAAATATCCTAGCAATCCCTAGATCACGTGGTGTAACTGACCCGTCTGAAAATACCTCATTCGCATTTCCCACCTCCATCCCCCCCCGCCCTTTTTTTGCGTGTGATTTTTTGTCAGTATCACCCCGTCGCTTCTCTCTTTGACAGTGGATACCCTAGTCACATGACCGTGGCTAAATGCCAGCATTAGTTGCGTTGCGCTGCCTGCCTCTGTTCTCGAAATGTACTCTCATCTTTTTCATATTTTCGTGCTTGTATCAGTGTGAAAGACCCCACGTTATTTTATATGTATAGACCTTTACTCACACTGGCACTCTCTTCTTGATGCCCCTTCTCATTATTCCACTAGAACCGCTTATACAGAGATGCACAAGTGAAGGCAAACACTGGCGAGTTCATTGTGAAGTCACTAAAGAAATATGTTGATGACTGCAGCGCACAACTAAAGAGACTCAGGCCAAAGGAGAGGTCCTTACAGGTGAATTAAGATCTCACAACGGCTCTAAAAATGACCAGTAATGTTGGGAGTGGGGGAGATGCTGAGATACACCTCTTCATTGAGCACTTGATATAAAGGGAAAAGTACTTCAAGTGCCGAAATGTCAAAATAATGAAAAGTGTATTCATAATATATTGCATTAACACATCTCAATACTTATTCTGTTCTTTTGCCACATTATGCTAAATTTCGAAGAAAGCGTGAGTTACGTCCGTCTTTTGTCTCTTGTCTCATACAACCAAAGGGAAGTAACTTGGTATTATAAAATTGATCCAGGCGCATACGGTCTCAAGTAGGTTGCACAAGTTTTACATGTGAGCCTCTGATATTTCAAATGTATCCTAAGAGTAAGTGCCCTGATCAAACCTGCCCGAAACATTTTAGTCATAAACGCATTTAACACTGGATAAATGTACCTGAATGCCTGTAAAGTATTGTGTTGTGTGGAAGCCGTTGGTATTTAGGATATCTGTTGCAGAATACGTCAAATAAGCAGATGGTCTTTGCTTTATTTCAGGCGGAGGAAAAGAGGTTGCGGGCAGAGAACAAAGATGTGCTTGTGGACTTGGACCTCAAAGAGTACAGGAAGCTGGAAATGAAGCTCAAAGGCAGCTTAAGTGACAGGGACGGACAGGTAAGACAAGGTTATGCATCGTGTATGTGCAGTTTGTAGACTAGTTTAATCATAGCAAGTTATTCGCTAAAAAGATTCATTTGTTAGGCAGGCAGGGCCCTGAGACCTGAGGTGAAGAGAAAATGACAGTTATTTCGTTCGATAATCGTATAATACGCGTATTTACAGTTTGTTCCTCTCCCTTCCAATAAGTGGATGGCAATGAGCGAATGAGCCTTCTGTGGTCTGTTCAGAATATTGAGCTGAGCTGTTGATGCATATCGGCAAATCCTATCATAAAAACTGAACATTATCCTCTCATCGGTTGTGTGTGTTTTGTTTTTTTTAAACCAGGAGAGATATGAACGTTTACTGAGCGAGATCATGGATTTGAAATCTCGCAAGCCGACCATAGAAAGACGGATCAC
Source organism: Ellobium chinense (assembly GCA_033807755.1). Lineage (NCBI taxonomy): Eukaryota > Metazoa > Mollusca > Gastropoda > Ellobiida > Ellobiidae > Ellobium > Ellobium chinense. The sequence goes on along the minus strand of JAWQUT010000012.1, from coordinate 687,430 downwards.
AGACCTCGAACGCCAGCAGACGTGGATCAGCGGCCGTGAAAATCACAGACACAGCAAAGAGACAGAACTGGAGCAGGCATCACTGGAGTTGAGGCAATCGCGTCGTATGGCCAGGAAGGCAGAGGTGGAGCTCGAACGCGTGGATGCTTGCCTTGCCAAACTGAAGGAGATTCACCTCTTGAAGACTAGTCAAGAAACCCTGAAAAAGAT
>JAWQUT010000012.1:607702-675446 GCA_033807755.1 Ellobium chinense | reverse complement strand
ACAAAAAAAAGAGGGAGGGGAGAGGAACTTTGTGTAAATGCATATAGCAAGGGTGGAGGTTTCATTTTATAAAACCAGCATGAACTTTCAACCAGAATATCAGAGTGTAATTACTGTCACACTCAGAGTATAAATCAGCGCATGTTCACTGCCTCATGCTTTTTTGGGATATGGTGATATTTTATAATCACATTGCAGTCACTCTGGCCAACTGGCTTATGGAAGGTAGCAGTATGGAAAACTGGATTAAATTTGGATGGTATCTCTTACAATTTGAATTCTGATATTATCACTGGTACAGCATTTTTTTTGGTGCAAAATGTGCCAATAGTAATGAGGGAAGTCTTATTTTTTGGGGGTTTTATTTCTGATTATTGATGCATTTTTTGTTATAAATCCAAGATAATTTCACCAAATTGTTATTTCAATACATTTTCAGAAGCCAACAGGTCTAAAATGTTTCTTTGTGAGAGAGCTTCAATAAAGATTTCAACTGATGATATTTTCAATGATTTTCACAGGCTAAAGAGCGGGAGCTGGAGCTCAAGAATACCTGGGCTGCTAACAGAATGACAAAGAAGCAGACACAGTCCAAATATGGTTTCTGAGGGCACTGCATTCAACTTTCATAAACAGACGATACAGTGGATGTTGGTTAAACTGAAATTGTAGGGACTAAACATGTGATTTAATAATGATATATTTTGGGTAAAGAGGAGTGCCTGCTTCAATATTAGCAGCTTGGCAGTGAAAGGAGGGGACATTTCATATGATCTGAAGGACCAGTGCATGTGTGGGTACAAGAGTTGTCGTAAAAGGAAAATGTGCCATTAATATAATAGTCCCCTATCCAGCATCCTGGAAGGTGCAGTTATTGTGAACTGGCACAATTGATTAATTACAAATGCACTGCATTACTTGATTCTTTTGAAAGATACACACTAGTACATGCACCACATGCCATAACTTCAGAAAGCTTCACACACACTGGCTGGTGCTAAGAGCAGTTGTGAATTTTCACAAGGAGTAGTGATTCAGACAGTAGCAGCCTCTGGGTCAGTTGTTGTCCAAGTGTCAGTTAATTAGATGAAGTTTTTCAATTTTACATGCATTTGAATGATTTCATCCTCATAAAAAATGAGGTGAGCTTACAATGCATAAAGAGGAATTTCTCTAGGACATTGGAAATCCTTTGTGTGAAGTTCTTTTTATTTTTAAAATTAATTGCTTTCAGATTAACTGACTTCCACTGCTGGCAAATTCCAGTGGCAAAACTTGACAGGTGACGATGATGTCATTTTATCATGGAGTAAATGTAGGACATGCTGTTGTATCAACAGTCACTGTCAGAATTAATATGTGTATTATGAAACAGCGAGAGAAAAATCACTTTCTTGTGTTGACTCATAACATGCATCTCCTCAAGATGTTTTCGTCATTCTTTCATGTGTAATTTGAAAAGTTACTTTAATAGATTTCTCACATCATAGATTACTTGATCTGTGCTGTATGATACTTGGAATTTGATTTTAGCCCCAGATTTTTCTACTACTTTGACTTCAGCCTCAGTGTTAGTAATTCCACTATCCATTGAGTAATAGCTTAGAGAGTGTAATCTGTTGAATCCCACCTTTTCCTTAGTAGGTCTTCATTAAGAAAGATTATTTCAGATCAGAAAAATCGACTAGTTATAAGTCTTGATAGTCAGAGAACAAGAGACATACATGTACATAAAATGAAGTCTGTCCAAAGTGAACGAGCATATTATTCAAGTAAACACTTCCTTGGATCCCTGTTCAATCTTCTCTGCCGTTAATAAATAATTAATGTGGAATTCTTAAAATAAACTTGGATTTCTAGTCCTGTAGAGGTCAGATTAAGCAGATTCCATTAAACTGAAAAGGGATAGTGATAATACTTTGTTTTATATTATTGCTGTTAAAGAGCAGCAGGTTTGTACAGAATATGGCTCATGTTAATCTTGCTCGCTGCCACTTTGTTGAAGGGAGTTTTGAATCGCCAGATCATTATTATTAGTTGCATAGGCTGCTAGGCCAAATTATAATTCGGGTGAAGGGTGGGAAAGGGAAGAGGGGGGGAAGTCAAATGGAAAGGACAGGGTATTGGAAATGAAACATTGGTTTCTTTAGACATGAAACTTTGAGAATAAACTGATCTGCCTGGCAAGTTTGTTTCTGTAATGTTTTCTCATTGTGAAATAAATTTCTTTACAGTAATCTTTATTGCTATTGTCTGTCTACCCCAGTTAGCATGTGAGTCAGAGAGCCCTTGGTCATGGGATTGCATTGGTATCATATCTTCATCTGGCTGCAGTAACTGCATACATCTGCATTTCTCTCCATAATATGATACATTTTTTTTGTGTGTGTGCATGATCAGGGATGATCTGTGGAAAAGAGGAGATCCTCAGAATTTGACACAAAACTTCACCAGAGTGCATGTTAAAGAGTGAAATATCATAAAAAAAGTTGATTGCTTAAATGTGTAGCCTAAACGTTCATGATTACCATATTATGCTGTCAGCACTTTACATACTGTAGTCTAGTGGCTTGCTATGCTCTGGCGTATGGGTGTGACTTCGGTTTCCTTGACATGACCATGACTGAGTCCCATCTTTGATGATTTCATGTACATGTAGTATTTAAACTTGTGCCTCAAGTAAAAATCTTAGAGCTGCACATTGAATTATGTATGGGCATGCCCTGAGAAATGAAACTCTTTATATGCTCTTCTGTAAACTTTGAAAACTGTTAGTTACAAAGTTATTGCACCGAGACAATATGTGTGTCACACAGACTCAAACAACGAGAGTGAATATAAAATTTATTTTAATCTTAGCAAGAAACCTGAAGTAAATATAGACATAGCTTAAACATTGTTTTAAACTTGATCACAAAACCCAAAAATGTGAGTTACAAACGAGACAACTTTTTACAAAATCAGAGAAAAGAACAGCAGTAACAATGCTTAAGCAATATGCTCATTTTATCAAAATTATGATGGAATCTTGTGGTACAGGAACATTCTTGAGAGTATTTTCAAATAAAAGAGTTTACAAAGAGGACTGAGAAGGGAACTATAAGTGGAATATGTGAGCATATTTATGTCAACTTCTTAAATTTTGTTGAAGACGAGCTACAATGACGATCCCTTGATTCTAGCACATATTTACTTGCAAAGTGCAATGCACAACTGTGGGAAAGGGGAAAGTTTCCTCCCATACATACACATGACAAAATCTGGTTATTTTCTGCAGAATATCCACTGACAGTGGCAGTGCATATTTAGTGACCTCCGACTCTTGTCTAATCATGGCCCTTAGTTCTTGGTTTTTCACACTGTGCAAGAACTGAAAATTGCTAAATGATTCTACCAATTCCAAGGCCATATTTGTTCTGTATCACTGACATCAAGATCTTGATTAATGAATGTCTCTTACAGGTAAAATACACAAAAGTCCTCACATCACATGATGTCATATAAAGGCAGACACCTTTCTGAGCTGCATTTTCTCAAATAACTTTAATATTAAAACAGATTCTCTGCTTGTGCTTTTGTGAGACTTCATATACATTCTAAATAATGGTCAGGATTGATGATACAGAAATAAACCAACAACTTACGAAATCATATCAGTACTAGCTGAAGGAATGAAACGAGATCTATTGCTTCATACATGCAAAGTGTACCGTCTAGACTCCTTGGCAAAGTTTGCTATCACATAAAACCAGCAGCATTGAAATACTGATATGGTGTCCTAACATCTATTATGTGCATCTAATTCATATACCACTAAATACAGTTCCTAACCCTGCTCAATGCTGCCTTACCTTTGGCCTCATAAAAGCATTATGTCCTCCTTATTCTACTCTGTATTTGAACAAATGCCATGAATTAATGGTATACAATGCAAGTAAGGGGAATGTAAAATCTGTGAGAGATTTTAGAAGCTCTTTGCAGTTGCATATAAAAACATCCAGTTTCCCTACATTGACAATTGGAACTCTAGCAAGAGATATAAAATGTATAATTAATGGGTGAGTATCAAAAAAGAAAATAAGTAGAGAGGGTTAAATATTAAGCTATATTTTGATAACGCATATGAATCTGTATTTTTCTTGGCATCAGACTTAAAACAAGTAATTTGGCATCAGCAATTTGGTGGCAGTACAACAAAAAGTTGCAATATCAAGACATGCTTGATGAATACTAAAACAGGTTCTTTATATGGGAACATTTTTTTCCCACTCTCATTTGATACCAGCTTACGAGACACCTGAATTTTCACAAAAAAAACACCAAAAAAAACCACATACACTGAAAAGGTTTCACATTGAGAATTATTACATAATGGGGCATGTATAAATATTTCACAGGAATAGCAAAGTTACTTCAGAAAAATGTAATTGTTTTTAAGTTAAATGGGCTATTATGTTACTATGTATCATCATGCTACTATTTAGTGCTTAATATCACTTACTTTTGCATGAAAACTATTCTGGAAAATTTCTCAAATCAACATGAGTCTGCCTGAAGAAGGCAACCAAAAACAAGAACTTTTCATAGCAAGAATGAATATCAAACAGTATTTGTGAAACTATATGGGACAAGATTTGTGCTTTTTTTGTTTGTGTTGTAGTAAAATCAAGCAGGCAAATCAGTCTTCGCGACCTATTATTTAACAGCTCCAACAGACTAACACCAACAAAAACACATAAAATATGCATTCCTTTTGCTGTAATATATGTACAATGTTAAATGCGTGAGAAACTTCACACTACAGGTACCTTTAATGATGTGAAGGCAGAATTTAGCACAAGCATTACTTTAAAAAATAAAAACAGATGCAAACAGCTGAATCAAATTACTGCTGCAGTACTCACAACTGGAATCAGGTACATACATGAGAATGTTTGCGCTTCATAATGAGCACCAAAGCACATATATAAGCAAATGTGCGATATGGACATGTGAGTTTTATGTACATAAAGGAGTGTATCAATATAATGAACAAAAATTTAATCAGACAACATAGTAATATAAAACATAGTAATATATAAAATGACAGCCATCTTGGCTTTACAGCAAAAAGGTCCGAAATAAATAGCTTAAGACAGTTAAGATCACAAAGTTTTGTGTGCAGTAAGCATCACCAGGATATAAGATACAGCTGGAAAAAAAAATTGACCGCTTCAACTTCAAATAATTATATTGCACCGTCCAAAAGTACAGTAATTTTCTTAATGTCTCTATCACTAATTATTGACAAAAATGTTATCCCATGCAAAGGGAAAGAGAAAATGAGTATGTATGCCCATGTATATAAATATATAAACACAGACTACTGATGTGAAGAAATTCAGTTATATATATTTATTTTGAAAGCTTGAACCTCAACTCTGGTACAAGTGAGACAGACCTAAGGATTCATTTATATTGAATACAGAAGAACCTCACAATCTCCAATTCCTCACTACAGAACTTGTTGCAGAGTCCAATACTTTGCTCTATATTCCAGTGGCAGATTGAGGGGTGTTCATGACCCTCCCCCCACCCACCAATTATCTGTGATTAGTGCTGTAAAAACTATTCATCTATTTCACCCTTCACATATTGGTGATTCATTTTGCAACTCTATACCTGAAAAGTCAAATTTCATGACGAAGTGTTGAAGTGCCAAGAATTATATATCACTGAAACTGAAAATCACCAAGGACAGTCTGTCACACATCTGGTCAGTTATGCTGGAAATCCCCACTGACTCTTGGAGTGGTGTGGCTGAATGGCTGTGGAACTGGACTCAAAATCTGAGGATGATAGCTTGAATTTTCGACCACGAATGTGTGTAAGTGCCTTGGGACCACGAATGTGTGTAAGTGCCTTGGGACAGAATTTTATTCACATTTTCCTCAGTCCACCTGTCTGTAAAATTGGTACCTGTTTACAGACAGCGAAAGATTTTGCCAGAGTGCTAGTTATCAGTGCCTCTAAATGGCGGTGGCACTGTGTAACCCCCAGGGGGTTGAGAAAATCATGCAGAGATCTGGCCTGCCTGGGTAAAAATGTGAAGTCATGTGAGTGGGCATTATCCTGGATATGAGACTTATTAACTGCATTATCATTATCATTTTCCATGTATTTGTACTCTTTACTATACCCCATAAGCTTGAATATCTCACAATCTTGAATTTTTGAGCCAGTCTCTGGAAATGCAAATCATGAGGTTCTATTGAGATACACATGTTATAATGTGAAAAGAGCAAATTATTTAATTAAAAGTAAAAGAAAAATTATAACCTGAAATGTTCATACATATAATACACACTATTAAATATTTGTGCATTAGTAATGAATGTTACAGACAGGTGTGGAATGCAGATTACATCTGGAGGGCTTACAATTCCATATACAGTATACAGTTTAATGTGTAATTTTCTACAGCGGTCTAGTGTGCATATGTACAATACTTCATTAATAAGGCTCTGCCAAACCTGAGACAGTGCAATGTGACAGAGTTTTGTTCACAACACTAATGACATCTTCACTGTACTTCCAGTTAGTGAATCTCATTTCAGCAAGTCAGAGCTTGGAGTGGCCCAGATCTCTTGCTAGTTTAGTTTCTATTTTAAGGTGGTATGAGATAACCAGCTACTGAATCACAGAGCTGTAATTTGACGGCATGACTGGACTATATGCACTGCATTTGGAGATAGGACAACATTTAAATTCTCTGTCACATTTTTACATAAACCAATAACACATTAACAAATAACCATCCATCCATGTTAACCACATATATTTCTTCATTATACTGGAAAGAAATTCAAGGTGTTTCATCATAAAATGAGCAAAATAATTCAGATTTTGATAAAGCCTCTGTCACAGACTAAAGTAAAATAACATTGTTCATACACCATTTGTAAAGTTTAGCAACAAAAACTAGTTTATGCAAAGACCCCCACTAATTGGTCCCTTGTGGTCCTTATCATTTCAGTCCCAGTATATTCACTCTTGATATTGAATAATAAATCAGATTTTAACTCATTAATATACAAGTCGGTGTTTTATATTAAGACTAAGACACGATTAGCACTAGCACTGAAGTCAACATCTCAATAAATGTATATGACAAAGTGAACCAAAACAGAAATTGCCTTTTAAGTTTTATGGCTGATGTTTCTGAATGTTGCCTGTCCACAAGAATAAAGTTAGACCTATCCAATCTTTTATCTCTATCAAAATTCAAGTGCACTATACAAGGCTTTCAAAGAAACAGAACCACTTGCTGCAATTTTTTCTAAAAATATACTGGAAAGAATAAACTGTCTGCAAATGCCTGAATTTCTAGGATCCCATGAGGGTCCTGCAGTGATCCTGATTCCATGCTAAAAATAATTGTACACTGTTGTTAGCAGTATCCAAGCTAAAAATATTTGGGAATGGTATGAAAACTTTAGCTGCTTACACTGCATTGTGGTCCCAACAACCTAGATCTGTGTTGAAAATTTAATTTTAAGAACAGATTATAACATGAAAATTAACACTATGCTATAATCCATATATAAAGCTTAACTTTCCACTACAATTCAGTAATAAGTCGGGCATTAATACTATGTCCCTATGATCATTATTTTGACAGTTGTGAAATCAAGTTTACTTGTGAAAGTGTAGCAAAACTAGTTGGCAAGCTGCATCAATCACAGACTAGGGAAGGAACAGGAATTCTAAAACTTTAAACAATCACTGTGTCTGATATTCTGTTCTGATTAACATCCTCATTAGTTTACCAAGAGTTACATTAATTCACAAATATAATCAGACTGGTCGGGCGTGACATACATAATCACCAGAACTGTCAGTCATTTCATTGACAAAATGACCTGACCCTGTAAATCAAATATCACACTACAATAATTATGTGACATCTCTGCTGAAAGAAATCCTGGAGTGACAAACACGCTGCAACATGCACTGTTTTCAATGCATTATGTACCGGTACTTGATCTATGACTATGAAATATATATTGCACCATACAAGCAAATGAAAATTTTAATAAAATGGTAACTCTGAATGATTAGCAATATGAAACACACAAAGATAATGCCAAATCTACACAGCGTTTCCTAGGCCTTATCAAAGCAATATGTAATGGACCGCAGACTGGACCTTCAGGTAAAAAAGCTATGCCTTGGGATAATACTGAGACATTGTGCCACAGTCACTGCATCTTTTGCAGCTATGAAAAATTTCCAGTCTTAAGACAGGGCATGTCAAACACCAAGAAGTCACTGCCTGTGCAACTGAGACTCGTGTAGTGAAGCCAGAACAGAGAAATGCCGGCCCATATGTTTTCATCCACAGCCTTCACTATAATTTCATTTAGGGCATTACACCAAGCTTCCCACCTCTCCTTCTATTTACCATATAGTGCTGCTACATTATTCAAGTAAATATAATGTGAACATAACTGAGCTAACTTTAGAACATGATTTGAAACAATATTAATAACTTTTACTGAAAGGTCCATTGCTTGTACCCAGTACTGATCCCTATTGACCCATCCTCTTATCTTAATATCACAACTGTAACACAAATCTAAATCAAAGCAAAGCCTTGAGCTTGAAATGATATGATTTTCTGACTGTAGCTGTTATCAGTGTATACTGAACAAAAGTATAAAACCCTGACAAGTGACATTTCTGATCCCTGCATGGAGACAACCATCACAGTTTGGTAGTGTTGCCAGATCAATTTACCAGCACACAAAAATACAAACATGTATGAGCTCTGGCTCTCTTCATAGTTTTCTGATAGTGTGCGCAATGTAAATAAATAACAATAAAAAGATTTCATCAAAACTTGAACCAGAAGAACTTTGATATTTGAAAATTTAATTCTCTCATGTGGTTTTACAACTTCTGTAAGGAAGAGCTTCTGTTAGAGGAATTTCTAGTCCTCAGACTCCAATTTACTTGCTTTTCTCTGTGTGTCTCTTATTTCAGCTGTCAGTATTGATGAAGTGTTCAATCACAAAATATGAACCATCTTTTAAAATAAATCCATTACACATTTTTCAAGAAGTTTTGTGTCAAAACGTGATGCAACTACGTGAACACTAACGGCTATAAACTGTTTGAAGATGATAAACTGAAGGACCAAGACCCAAAATGTGCTGGATCATAAAGAAAGGAATACGATGACAAAACCTGACTGTTGTGACATGGCTGGGGTACAAATCTGACATGGTACTATGACGGCTATGCGTTATTCACCTATTTGCTGCAGAACTACATTTGCCTTTGAGGTGTCCTCCACTTCCTGCAGGCTCAGATATGAAATGAAATGTACAAAAGCACAAAGAAAAAAAATAAATACCAAGCAACTCAATAAACTGCTTGAAAGTCTGAAATGAACTGACCATTGCCTGGTACAGCCAGCTCTTTAACATTAAAGTGTGAGGTGTTCCAAATATTCTCTGTAATTGTAAAGAAAGTCCGAACAGTTTAGCCATTTCTGGTTAGATGCTGGACATCTTGTATAAGATGTGTTTATTTTTTGCCTTGAATTAAAAAATGAAATTTGACACTTTCACATATCCTGAAGACCTATGCTACATATTTGGCAAAGATAGTAGACTTACAGGCAGATTAATGAGACTGAAGTCACTCTTGCTCAAAAAAAAAAAAAAACCTTCTTTGTGTGGTTTATAAAACTAGCATTTATTTGTGTGTCTTCTCTGAACAAAGGCAAGGAGCATGAGTTACACAACTACGATACAGTAGATGTGTGTCCTGAGGATCCCAGTCCTCAACATTCATAAGTCCCTGAGCATGGTTTGTGTTGAATTTTTTGTCGAAGGCTGAAAAGGCTGCAGACTATTTGCGCCTTTTATGAGACTCTTGGTTGGTATAAAACTATACAGAAAAGCACTGACATGACATCACTTATTACTTATCAAGTCATTTGCTCTGGTGTGCCACGACTTTCTGAGTAATACTCTACATCACCAGGTGGAGTGTTCACATTCTTGGCACTTAACAATGGTTTCCTCTCTTGGCCAGTTGTTCCATCATCACTGTCATCATCGTCATCATCATCGGAGTCAAGATGTCGGTGAACTTCAGCCTGATGTGTGACAGATCTTGTATTCTGAAAGTTTGCAGGGGCACCACATCCTGGACAGCTACCAAGAGTTGTGTAGACTGTACCACAGGAGCAATGATGAGTGTTGGTGAATGAAGATCCTGGACCCCATGCTGATCTCGCAGGATTTTCCATGACTTGCAAAACTATGGGGGAATTTAAAAGATGGAGATATATATATAGATATTAAAACAGTTCAATAAATTTTTCTTGCTAACATCAGATGGCAGCCTGACACCAGATAATAGTCTGACTAATACAAATAAAACACACTAGTCAAGCTATTTGCAAGAAGTTTCACTGAATTCAGGTTATGTTTTGAAAGGGACTAAAGCTGAAAGCAGATAAACAGAAACTGTGAATTCAATTTCTTCAATGTAAAACTACTTCCCTGTTGTAAACTCTGACTTTATTAGTATACTACCAGTCCAAAATAGTCTCACTTGTCTGAACAAAGTAAAACACTGAAATGCCTTCAGGTGTGTCTATGATAAATGATAGTTACAAAGGTACACATTATTTGCAAGGATATCTGACATGACTGTTGCACAAGAGAGAACTGTTTATGAAAATTGAAGGAGATTCCAAGCAGTACTGGTCAAAAGAGGAAACAAATTTCACTATTCCACTCTTCTATCCAACTGTTCAAGTAAAGCTTATGAAAAATACCCTGCATGTAAATAGAATGTTCTCTTTCACCAAGAGTTAGTATACATGCATGACTTTCATTCAGTTCTGAATAAAGAAGTATATTTTGCATCATAATTATATTATTTGTAAATTAACGTTATGCAAATCTGCTTCTTCTTGATTATCATTTATCACTGTGCCTTCCTATTTTAGAATTAGATATAGATATCCTTCACGAATTACTCCGTAAAAAACCTCCAAAGATCTATTTACTACATTAAGAATATATATTTTACATTCTTGTGCAAATGTAAGAAGACTTTTGTGTACAGTAATAAGTGTTTGGAAAACCTTCATATCCTGCCATACAATGCAAAAATCATTCAGTAAAAGAAACACCAAATTTCATAGGAATAAGAATCCCATGAGAACAATCTCAGACTAAAGTATGTGTCATTACTACAATGAGTTTCACTTTCTTGAGGTGCTATTCTTGGTAAGGCAGGGCTGGCATGTGCTATATTATTATTAACATGATATTTTACATGCAAAATGGGAAAAATACCAATCATAGCCTCTGGCAAATATAGCAAACGTGATATTTTGGTAAGGCAGTGACGGCAAAGATGATGTAAGTAACAATCAAAGAGTTGCTGTTAAAGAAAAAACTTAGGAAAAAACTTCACATGCCAAATGCGGCCACATCACTTACAGTCTTTGAAGGGATAGGGACTAAGGTGATGTAAACTCGTGAATAATAGTGTTATCAGCAAATTTCCTTTGTTAAAACTGAAATAATAATCACCATGCAATAAATTTAAAAAGCTATTTGGCAACAGTCAAAAGAAGCAAATCATAGATTACTTGAAAGCATATCAATTCTTGATCTCTACTGCAACAAAATGAAACAAAGACATGAAAGCAATTTTAAGTAAGAGTTGGAAAATGAAACAGCTTCATGTAAAACACAAAAGAATGGAACATTAAAGGAAAGATGTCCAGCAAACCACAAGTCATTAAAACTTCAATCATGATAAATCTGATTAAGATATGTGATATCTGAGTCAAACAATTATTATGATACTGAAATCTGACACTTAGACATGATGGGAGTATGAGGAAAGGGAGCAAGAGTAGGGTAGAGTGAGACAACATTGACAGCATGAAGAGAAATTGGGCCTCAAGCCATCAGTCACACGTACAACAAATCCTAAAAAGATAGCATAATCCTTTATATTATCAATGAGGTAAACTGAGTTATCAGACACAGATAATATACAGACATTGTATAATATTCTTTAACAGTTACTGATAGTGCTGACAGTAAGTGTCATTATAAGCAAGGTTACCTGATTAGAAAGATTACATAAAGTTACAAACACACAGTTGCTTGAAGGAGGAGTCTACCATGCAACGACAGGTAATTTTGTCCTGCACTATTCTACAGTCATAGAGGCACACATAAAAGCCCATGAACTTGGAAAATCTGGAAACTGTTTCTAAGGACAAACATACTAACATACACCATTATTACTCAGTGAGTCACAAATAGTTACCCACCCAACAGTTTTGTTGGCCCATAATGGGACATGCAAACACTGAATCCACTACTTCATTATGGTGAAATTGCTAATCAGTCTTCTACATCAGCCAAGCTAAGTACTGTATACCATTCTACACTATGAAATGTTTCCATTTTAGTTTGCTAGGGAGTTAGGATTTGGAAATGAGGTATGAAATTCTATGGAAAGTTTGCAGACAAATACACTCATACTGTCTATATAGTTACATTCAGGGCTGACAGACCCACCATGAAAAAGACTACAGTTTTACTTCCAGTTTCATACAAAGGGCAACACAGTTCTAAACCTGGTCAAAACAGGAAACTGAATTCGCATTTCCCTCTATCCTTCCTCTTTCTCTAGACATAATGATAACTTCTTTCTTAAAAAAAACCTCATATTTTAAAAAAAAACGTACACTGTAATGACAACAGTACAAACAGACATTATTTAGGAATAAAATATCATACACACTTGTGAAAGGAAACAAGTACGCCTCAAATATTTAAACCTAAATATGAAAATCTAGCTAAGGAACTTAAGAAGGAACTTAATTCCAGTTGAGGCCTTTCGACCATGGATTTCAATTCCGTGTTCAAGCATAGCTAGTCAGATACTAAACGCAATGCTCTGTAAATACATTCAATTGTGTAACCACCGCTTCTGCTTTATTGCAATAATTTCAGGTGATAAAATACTTATTATTTCCTATTATGAAATCGAAACTTCTCTTCATAACAATTTTCCTCATGACCACAAAGAGTAAAGATGCAGCAGAACTGCTGGTATCTAAACTACTCATGTTCCAATAGAAATGGATAAGGTTGTTTTGAAATTCAGAATGCTTGGGTAACCACTCAGTAAAGCAAGCACAGTAAACAAGCAGCACTAATGAATCTACAGCAACAAAATCTCATGCAGTAAGCCAAAGAGCGGTGAGGATAGGTTGCCTAGAGAAAATTAAGACACACTGAATAGAGACAAGTTACAAATATTCTACAACTTGTAGAAGCGCAATATCTTGGCTGGGCCTAAATCTACTAATTTTTCACTCACTTCTTGAGTACATGTAGTGGTTTAATCCTCTGGGGTTACAATCTTAACATTGGTTTCTAAATTCTTAGAACAACACAGCGAAGTTCTTTCCATCTAAAGGCCCATCAGATATGTCTTATGAATAAAACTGCAGCTTCTGTTCCAGTATTGACCCCTTAACAGTGGGAATTTAAATGTAGCATTGAGAAGTATGACTTTCAGACTGCCTGGCATCATACAGCAATTTCTATCTATCCTAATTGTTATGATATTTTTATGATGTGTTCTTATGGTCTAATCAGGCCTGCTCCATGAGGTCCCAAAGTGCTGTACTAATCTGTTACTCTGCAAATTCAAGATCCCAGAATGTATAAATCCAAAAAGACACTTCTTTGAAGAAGGTTTTGATAAGCAACTTCAGCAAATTGTATTAATATAGAACAGAAAGATGCAAAGGGATGGATAGGCACTGGAAGAAAATTCTAAAGCAGGAGCACACAAGTAAGCAGTAACACACAAAACGGTGGAGCATTAAGGAAAATAATACACCAACCTGGTGGTAACTTGGTCCTGTTTCCAATATCCTCAGGCAGAAGGCTGAGAACAGCGATTAAAGCAACCACCAAGGCTCCACCAGGGACAAAAGACTGTATATGCTTGTAGTAAGGTCCACATGCTTCGCAACAAGCACTGGGAACAAAGAGAGTTTCTATATTTATTTTAAAATTATGATGACAATATAAAAGAGTTTCACCATACAAAGCTTGCAAATAAAAATTAAAAAAAAACAACAACAACAAAACATACTGCTTTATTCTTCACAATCAGTCATTTAATCTGCCATCATCTTAATGTCACCTTTCCCCAAAGATAAGAAATATTTTAAGACTTTTCTACAATAATTAATAAACACTATTCATGAGCTTGGCATTTTCAATTTATTCAGATCATAATAATTTCATTTTTTTACAATATCTGCTTTTCTGGGATGAAAACAGGAAGGAACAATTATTTACCATCTGTAATTTTGTACTTACTATAATATGAAGATCGCAAATGTAAATGAAAGTTTCCTTTACTAAAGATTCTGTTTTTAAGTTTCTGGCTAAGCAGAGAATGAAGATTTGCACAGCCAACATGCATTCAGTCTGCTATGATATCTTTCAAAGAGGGGATTGTCCATCTAATCATATTGTTATTTTCATGGATTAACTTGGTTCAAGGCCAAGGTTATCACATGTGATTTATCTAATACTGAACCCTTGTATTTGTGTTACCTATGGAAGCACTTTAATAAGAATTGCCATTTACTTACGTTGCAGTACAGGGGTGGAAAATCTGAATCAGCTGTACAGCTACTCCATTAGAGAGCTTGTCTGTGAAACTCATGGCACCAAAAACAAAGGCTCCACTTTCCTACATGAAGGTTGATATAACCAGAAATTAAGGACCATGCATTAATAAGAGATGTTTCCAGGAGTACAGTAAAGCAAAAGCCTTAATAATTATGAAGTTTCATGAAAATAACTGGGCATAAGACATGTATTTATAAAATGTGTGTCATACTGGTCTACCTAGGGCCTAATGCATTTTCTCTTAAAAAGGATGGTTAGACTGTTCATAAAAAACAAAAATATAGTAATTCACTTAAAAATTCTAAAATTACAGATCATATAAGCTGACCGTATGTTGCATAGGACAGATATCAATATATATCTCAATATTAAGTACTCATTTAACACGCATGTTACATCGTTTTAGTAGGCGTATAAGAATTTCACATGCATGGGCTCATTATAATTGTTTGTTCACTGTTCAAGTGGACCTTGATATTAAGCGTATCTTGACAACATATAATATATACTATTTCCATGTTTGAGGGACATAGTTTATGTTGAGGTTCTAATACAGCTTCATTACATTCAGATCTAGAGAAATCACTATTTCTATTTAATTATCTTCAGTTATAGAAAAGCTGGAGTTTCATATGTATATCATTCAGTAAGACTGAAAAACTTGAGGTGGCTAATACATTTTGTAGATGTAGCCAAACTATAATTCATGAATATCTACATAAAATCAAGAATGCTCTTGATATCTCTTCTCACTATCATTCCTTTATTTCAGGTCATTGAGCTTTTTCCCCTTGCTCCTTCAATTGGTTTACCTTACTGAGGGTGATCTCTACTTAAGATAAGGAAAAACTCACAATGTTAGAGCCAATGAGATCAGAGGTCATAGAGAGAGATGTAATGAGAAGCAAGGATCCCGCTCCACCCATAAGCACTGCAGCACCATACACCTGACCACTGTCCTTGGGAATGAAATACATCCATATACAGGATGCTGCACCTGTTCCTACGCCTATGATGTAAGATATCTGAAGATATAAAATGAAAAGAATATTCATCATTTTTTACTGCCACTGATACTTGCCTATCTATCATCAACATAGGCCCCACTCTCCTACATCATAACAGATACAACAAGAAACGTTTGACCAATTATATTAATATAAGTTACCAACTTCAAACCTCTTATTCTTTATCCATATTCCAGGTCCATACGGACACTTAATTTAAATTTGACTAAATAATAATTCTTGCAGCATGAAATCAGATAAAAACTGTCTCAAATTTAGGATAAAGCCTGAGATGCCTAATCCTTCAGTACTAAGCTCAGAGCAAAGTCCATGCATTTATTAGAAAAGCTACAAAGGACTTTGTGGTGGCGTTTCCTTGGAATTATTACAGTGCCACACTGTAATTGATCATTGCTTCTGCTGACACCTAAAAGGTAAATTAAGAAGTGTGTGTGGTGCCTCACCTTTCGGCCAGTGTATTTATTGATATAGGAGGCTGCAAATGACATAAGAAAACTGCTGCAGTAAGTCACCAGTGGCAGGATAGCGATAGATTGCTGAAATTATACAGAAGATGAGAACCATGTGACTGGGCGGACCAGACATAAAAGTGAATTTCTAAAATGCTCTTACTAAAATCAGTCTACAAATACTTAATCTTCATGGTGGTTTTATAAGTTTTTATACATTTCAGAAATGTAAGTAAGTGATTTTCCACTGGATTTTCTATTGGATTACTACGATAGGACCTTCGATGTGTACAGATACAATCTACAGTGGAACACACTTATAACGAACACGCTTGAAACGAATTGACGGAAATAAAGAACATCTTTGTTTGCCCCGATTTTTTTTCTCTTTAACTCAATAAAATTTTCACGCATGTAGCGAACAGATAATAAAGAACTGCGGATGAAACGAACCCATCTCGGTGCCTGAGTCTGTAGTTTTCCTCTTTTTTCGTAACGGAAATAACGAACTGGTCCGAACATCCAGTCTGCAAAGCTAGCCTAGACTTAGGCCCAACGAAAACAGCCGAACAAGTTTCGGCCATTTGCGTCTGTGAAAGAAGGTCAGCCGGCCTAATGCGCATGTGCGGAAACAGCAATCAGCTGTGTTTACATTGAAAACCGGGTCAGACATAAAATAGTGAAAGAATAAGATAGACAGCGCGTCATAAATGTTGGGTCAGCTGTGAATATAGTCTAAACCTCAGCAATTACCGACAAATGTGAGACTGTGGATCAGTTTGATTAACACAGTGGCTGTGCAACAAGACTGTACACTTAGAAATCGAATTTCCTGATAATTTAGAGATTCGAGAACTTCCTGACTTCCTGTTCATAACAAAGACTAGATAGATCCACACGGTGCCACACGCTGTTAGGCTATAGGCCCTATCCAACAGATAGACACTAGACTAGAACAGTACACGATGGCATCGAGAAAGAGAGCTGCATACACTCTGGATTTCAAGAAGTAGAGTTTTTTGTGTAAAGACTGGGGAGGGGAGAGGAGTGTTAAAGATTTTAGATTTCTGTTTCTCCTAGTACTTATTAGCGGCTATACTTGGTTAATAGAGGACACATGTCATTTACTGCACCAATGTTTTTTCATATTATGTAAATGAGGTTGAATGAATCATTTATTTTCAGTTTGAACCTGCGGATCTTCATTGTTTTGTATTGTGTGTTGTGTTTTGGTGAAATCTGGGTGGTGGATGGATATAAAGAACTACTGATATAAAGAACAAATATTTTTGCCCAAACCTGTTCTTTATATCAGTGTTCCACTGTATTTATAAAACCACCATGAGCATTAGTAATGTCTGTATGACCATCATCCACAATATTTCAAAATACTTAATCAAACTGAGCCAACTTATGGCCTGCAAGATCAGGTTACATCACCTGCCAATTGAACTCTCAATCTCATTTTCAGGGTAAGAAAAATAGAAGTGGGTTATGGGGAGCTGGTGACTGGTGATGTGAATTTCAACTGTCACAGCACAGCCAATCTAACCTTCCTAACAAAGACTTTGCAAGCTGACTGGAAACAAAAGAGGGAAAATAAATCACAACTTAGTAAAGAGTGAAGTAAAAAGAAATACACATATACAAGTAATAATTGCAGACTTTATAATTCAGTGGATGAGACATTGGAATAGTTTCAATCCCCATTCCCTCCCACATACTCCACCCCTCATTTCTCCCCTTTCTTTGTTATTGATATAATAGCCTTTTCAAAATGAAACTGGAAGAGCAAAAATCTTTCTGATAAGTATTACTGTCTCATCCTCATACAATTTGTTTGAAAATTATAAACAGGCTGGTTAAACAGTTAATGCGTGTACCAAATCCTCCTGCTCAGTGTTTACTGGCAGACTACCAGACAGTATCATGCATTACATAAATGGTCAAAAGTGATTATGAGTTTAATCATCAACACAAGATCTACCTCTTAACATGTTAACCATTAGAAAGTAATTCAGATTACTTCTCTAGTCCCAATAACTCATTCTGAGGACAATGGGCACAGTAAAAGTAGTAAATTTGGAAAGTCCCCACTATCCCTTTATTACTGAGTTCCATTGTAGTTACCATTATCAAACCCAATTGGAGAACATCCTGACTGATGTTGGGGTAGAGAGGATTTCACATAAATGAGGAGCACAGACTGTATGGACTGTAAGGTACTTGTCACATTCAATCAGTCTGCATGCTCACCAGAAGTTAGAAAGAGGAAATTAAACATTTATTTACTACAAGACACCCTCAGTCTAAATAAAGTAGATAGTTAACTACCCCTGCATTCACATCAGAAAGTAAGGACATGCAAAGGAATAAGTGCTCTCAGTCCATAGGAAAACGAACCCAAAATCAAAGACACATGCTCTCTGCTGCTATGGAGACTATGAAATGGATCCTACAGTATATGCTAATTTGACATGTGACTGCTGGTTTGATTATGAAATTGTACACATATCTAAGAGACCACGTGACTCTAACAACAGTGGATCTACCACCATTCAAGCCTGCGCAGTCAGGTCATAAATTAATGCAACTAGCACAACACGTACAACAGATAAAATAATACGTCTGTTATCATGAGCTGGCCTTGTTACGTCAGTGAAAAGCCAGTCAAGGAGTTTCATTTATAATAATCAGTTCAGCATTATCTGTTCTTCTGTCTGTTTCATCTAAAAAAAGAAGCTAGGTTCATCAAATACTATCAATACAGTAACAAATTTCAAAGCCAAAACAATGAAAGCTATAGAGGCAAGTTCCATTAATCACAGACAACAGAGAGAGAGAGAGAGAGAGAGAGAGAGAGAGAGAGGGAGGGAGAGAGAGAGAGAGAGTAAGTGAGAGAGAGAGGGTGAGAGAAAGAGAGAAAGAGAGAGAGAGAGAGAGACACACACACACAGAGAGACAGAGAGACAGAGAGAGACAGAAAGAGACAGAGAGACAGAGAGAGAGAGAGCAGTGTTATTTACAGACCGTAAAATTGCATGATTCAGCCATTAAACTTCAAAATTCCCTCTCAATATTCACAGAACGTGCACAAATTCCCTCTCATTTCCTGCCAATAAACTACAAAGAATTTGAGAAAAATCTAAAAAAAAAAATCTCCCTCAAAATTTACAAATCCCTTGCCCAAATTTATGCAATGGAGGAATATCATCCCCTACTCATTTAACCTGGCTAGAATGTTTGTATTATGAATGAGATGAATAACATTGTATGACAATGTAAAACAATTTCCCTACAGGGTAAATAAATTTGTATTTTCATTTTTTTTTCATTTAGAGAGAGAGCGAGAGTTTTTTTCTTTTTTTTAAGAATGTACTTCACCTGAGATCAGTTGTCTTTTGTTTGGCCTAAAACGTAGATAAAATGTAGATGAAAAAACAAAACACGTAAAAAAATGTATCAGAGACCACCCTCTTCTTAAACTGTAACGATAAAGGTTTTATCCCATCATGGGCATTAGTTATCAGTCTGTCGTAATCAGTGTTGTTTTCTCTTGGACCTTGTATTTCAGATTAAAGTTCAATTCCCACAGCATCCGGTTTAGAGCCAAACCACACTTAAAGCCAATCCCAATGTTTGATGAATTAAAACAGTTTATAAAGGTACATGGGAAAGAAAGTAGGGATACAGACTCTTAAGAAAATTGAAAAAGTTTCACCTATGATGAACAATCCAATTACTTGTAAACTAGATCTTAAACTGGGTTGTAGATACAAGGTGAAACTACTGTATACTATCAACAAAAAGCACTAGAAACTGTCTGCTGTAAGTCTCCTTTATTATCTATGGGTTTGTACTAGCTTTATGCTTTGCCTATTGTCTGTCACATATTATATATATAATTATGATTACATACAGTATAAGCAAAAGCAGTTATACAAGGCAGGGATGACTAACACTAGTTTTGTAAGAATATTTTATGTTCATGTATATAAATCAGATTTACACAATGTTTCTCCAATTACCATTTTGAAATGCTTGTGAAGTTGGATAGGGTCACAGATGGAATAAGTCACAGGCCTGAAAAAAGTGGTATTACTTTATCATTCTGATACTGAAATCTAATCAGCAAAGCAAGAAATCAGAGGGTCAGTACGCCTTTTGTAAATGTGGGGGCGGGTTGTGACAGGTTGTACACTGTGTTAAATGTACAGATCTCCTGTGGGCAAGGCATTATATTTCCACACTATTAAAATTTAAATTAAAAAATGCTACCGGAGTATCAGATTGCATTCAGAGCTTATGAAACCCAAATTTATTTGCATTTTCAGACAATGACCAAAACATGCGCTTTGCATAACATTGCAGATGATGATGTGTCATCAGCCTCTACACTCCAGCCATGAGTAAAATCCAAAGAAATTACTCATTGCACAGCTAATGTGAGGAACAGCAAACTTAGAGAGAGATGAAATAAAAATCTGCAGTCCTTGACATTGTTGTACTCAAGTAAAACTTCTCAACTGATGAAGGTCATGGTTAAAGATCAGGTGAAAAAGTGTTCTTCTTAGACTTTTACCTTATGTTGAAAGAGAAACATGATATGAGTTATCAGATAAAATTGATAATAAATACGTGATCACGGTATCTATGACGTGACATTTTTTAAAGTACAGTACATGTGTCATAATTTATGTCTGTAACTATTTACTGCAACAAATTTCCACTGTAGCAAAGACAAATTCCCTTTGTGGACGAATACATTATCCTTATGTCTAACAGCTCTGCTTAGTAAGCTTGCATTGCTGGTGAAGTAGAAGAGACTTTGTTTGACTTCATCCTCCTAATATTGTAGGTCAACAGTTTTACATAAACAATCACCATTTTCAACTTCTAAACAAATATATTTCCTTCATGTAGACACAACTCTTAAAATGTATTTTGGCAAGCTTGCAAGTGCTTTGAATTGTGAACTTCTTATACATAAAAAAGGCCAGAAAAATGTTCATCACTGTTGAAACAAAATTTGAAATCTGAAATATGTAAATATAGGCTACAATCAATGGGACTGATTCAACGGCCTTCTTCAAGACAGCCAAGGAAGGGGTATAGGAGTACTGAGCTCCCACCCACTTTCCATTCTGTAGCTGCCCCACTCCTTCCTCCACACTCTGAGGCTTAAATCAAGAAAAGGAAAGAAAGAGAAAAAGAGGGTGGGAATGTTTCCTGTTTTGAATTAGCAAGTACCTAATGACTCTGTCTTTCTTTACACAAATCAATAGGTGTGTTTTCTTTTGCAGAGATGGGTGTGTGTTCTATTTTACATTAGTTTCAAAGTAACATGCAGTATATCTTAATATATATGCAAATAGGTATGTGTGACAGTGGTGATGTGAAGGGAGGGGCTGGGAGTTTCAAGCTACATGCACACAAAGCATTCCCAGATCCAAAAAAAGATTCAGCTTTCCCTACTTCCGTTTTAAAGCCAAAAAAACCAAAATGTTATCATCAGTTTCAAATCATAACTTATGTGGAACTTTGGTCTTTTTAAGTCACACCTGAGAAAAGACCATACGCACGTGGCCTTCCCCAGTTCAGATAACACAGATAAACCCTGTAGCAGGACTTAACCATATCATGCTGGTATGTGTCTATGTCATAATAAGTGAAGTTTATCATGTGCCTACACTTCCTGCCATGAGTGTAATTACACTGATGGTATGACAGTCACAGGCCTAGCCCATCAAGCAAACAATTTTCCATTGTAGGGATTCGAATCAGGATAGCACAAGGCAGTATTAGTTTTGCTCTACTTTTCTCCTTGCTATCAGCTACACCTCCTTGTATATTTCTGTTATAGAAGCTACCACTTTTGCAGAAGGGGTGGTGGATGTCCTGATGGATACAGAGAGGCATATACAATACAAGGGCTTAACAGCTCTTGTTAACTTAGCAATGTTCAACTTCACAACAGTTGTTAAACCACCCTCTTTCAATTATTTCCATTTTTTCAGACAAGAATGTGTTCTGAATTTGCAATGGCATATCCCTGTGAAGTAAGTGAGTTACAGACTGATGTAGATACCTGAAAAAATAAGGGTTTGGCTGCTCCAGTTCTGATTATGTCCCTGTCTATCATACAACACTTCATCCCCTCTGTGTTAATTGTGTTAACTGTCATTGTGTTAACTGTCAGTCATGCTTGTTTTCACTGTTTCATGCTGGCTAAACAATATCAACAGCAAATCAAATAATAAGATATGTATTTGAAATGAGATTGTACAAAAACACACAAAAAGGAGCAAAAGTCAGCTGACAGACATAGTGTTTATTGCATAAAGAGAGAAGTATCTATTCTGGCATGACAAAACAGACATTACAGGATATTAACATAGCCACAAATATCTCTTACCTTGTTAAGAGATAATGTTTCTGTAAGGTACATTGGAAAGTAAACTTGACTAACATTTATGTACAAACGGGTGGCCATGTACAAAACGGCAATCTGGAAGGAAAAAGTAAACAAATAATGTGGAATCAACTAATAATATAAAACAACAATGAAGTTACCCTGGGCTACCACTAAGGTATGCTACTGGACCTTAATCAAGAATCAAAAGCTATACTCATATGTACCATATGACTCATACACACTGAATTACAAATATCTGATTTCTGTTCATAGGACAATGAGAGCTCAAATTCAATGAATTATATAAATAAATATAACGTATAGCCTTGTTTTCTTTTTTTTTTTTTTCTTTAAACTCTCTCTTAAAGTTTAGAAACACATTGGCTTCACTAAGTCTTAAGTAAAAAAACTGAAATAGCTACATCAATTTAGGAAGAGGTAACATATTATTGGTCTTTGCTTTTGACATTACCAATTTACTAGACCAAGTGCAGCCTAGAGTGGTTCTACAATGGCTGCAAACATGTGAGGTCTGCATATGTGATGACCAATAATTGTGCCTGAAAAGTTTGTTACTTTTACTGCTGGAACGCTCGAAGGACAACACAAATGTGGATTGTACAGAATCCTTCCACTATATAACTTGTACATTTTGTTAACATAAATAAAACAGAAAGCATATATGCCCACCTGATAGAATTGGCGCTCTTTGAGCCAGCATGTCCAGCTCATTTTTGAGTGCCGCAATGTGGACTGTTCTATGGAGCTTTCCCCAGCATTATTCCCTTTCTCTGTGTCAGATTCGCAATCTTGAGGTTTTTCTTTTGTTCCGAAGTAAAAGACAAAGTTGAAGAGGGTACCCAGCCCCAGACAAATAAAAGCCAGTGTCTGCAGACATAAGTAAATTACTCAATTCAATCAGTGCAAGCTTTACAGCCATCAAGGTTGTACTTCGATATTCAAGAAGTATATACAGCACATAAAACTGGTAAAGCAAACTAGGTTTACAACCATTACTGCTGTTATTCCCTGTACGACAGGGATACACATTCACTTCTCATATTTACAAAATTTGATTTTAAAAATATAAAATATACAATAAAAATAAAACAATAATAAAAAATAAAACATACAATAAAAAAAACAACAAGCTAATGCCACATAATGAATACCTAATAAATATCTAACAATGTTTCTACATCAAATATATAAAAGTTACAGGAAGCAACAACCAAAAAAAAAAACCACATATAAGTGACAACCACAGACACAATAGAGAGACATGCCAGTCTGGTTTTGTTTACCTGAAACTTTGGGGCATCTTTTTCTGAAAGCTCGTCTGATGAACTCTCATGTCCCTCCAGTTGAAAGAGTAATATGAATATGCCATACACTGAAAGGTTGGCGATCACAGTGAAGGAATTTCTGGATGTAAAGAATTGAGAATGGGTATTTGCTACAAATAGATATTTTATTGAAAATGCAAAGTTATCACTCTCATGAAAATAAGAAGTAAGTTCTGTCATTAATTTAACAGTCTGGATGACTTACTTCTTAAAAAGTTGATTATTCACATTATATATTATAAGACGGCATAAAGCTTAAAAATGAGTGAAGAGACAGTTTCAATACTGTCATGTCACCAGGGAATCTGACTGATTATTTCAAATTGAAAGTACTTGTATGGATGATGTTTTGCTTGTTTGCTGAAGTTTGTCTTTTCCAGAGAATGTATAAATTGAAAGTGGAAAATTAACGAAAAGATCATTTTGATATTTCTTGAAAAGTTAAATACTCTCATTACAAAAGTGCGGCTGAACTTACCTAATGGACTGAAGTGTAACACGCTCATGTTTGTAGGGCGTGATATCAGAGGAGAAAGACAAATGGCTGATCTGTGTGGATGCCCATCCAAATTGGAATATGACTACAAATGGTGCATAGTACACAAACTGTGCAATGTCTGGAGCATATGAACATGTGATGCACTTGGTGAAGAGGAATGCAAAAGCGGCGAGCACAGAGAATGTTCCTGTAAAGAGAATATCATTTAAAAATGTGCTGGTCTTGCTGCAGCAAATTTCCACCTTTATAACATTAGAGGGGGACAATACATCAACATTATTCTTCAACATTACCTACAACAGTATTGAGAATGTGCTTCTACAATTTATGATAAAGTATTATGTTTATTTTGAATTGATCCCATTGCCTAAAATGACCAAAATTGCTGATTACCTTTCTAATGTGGGTCAACACTTTATTTTATAATTTTAACTTAAAAAGTATTGTCATGCTGCAAAATAACACAAAACCTCGTTAACTACATGTCTGCACTCACCTACTAAATGCCAGGTTTTTCTTTTCCCAATTTTCTTTATTCCCTTAGTTCGGTCTGACTCAAAACCAATGAAGGGTGTGCAGATGGCATCACTGATCTGACCAATCAACATGAGATTACCAGCCAGGACATTCTTAAAACTGTTTACCTGTGAAAAATAAATTGAAAGATGCAATAATTCATAACAGTTCTAATAATATGTAACTATCCAAGCAAGGACCCCAGAAGGTCGCAGGACTCAGACACAAGTAACTTCTAATAGTTTGGGAAATAAATCACAAATGATGCCTAGCTTTGAAAATATGAGTTGGAACTCGTTAGTTACCATATGTGTTACATGGAAATTCCAGAAGATAACTGTTTACTATAAATCATGTGACTGTAAAATCCAGTAACTAGAATCAGAATAATATAGTGTTATTTGATCGCTTGATGCATTTCTTTCTGTATCTTTATGTAGTCTATTTATCTCTGTAAGGCTAGATGGTGGTTAGCCAAAATACTCTCAAGAGGTTCATTATAAGAAATTCAACAAAGATGGGAATATTATGATCTAAATGCAGGGATCTAAAAGGATCATAACTAGGCTTATGCAGGATTGGAATCCAGATCGGACAATTCCGGGATTAATTCCGGTTTTGCTGGAACAGAATTGGATTCAATTCCATACTTTATTGTCGAATTGGAATTCAGATCGAATCCAAAATGAAGTTCGGAATAGGACTAAGATCTAGATCCGTTTTCAAATCCTACCAATCTGCCTTCTAATCTGGGCTGCACGATCTTGATGGTCATAAAACATGCTGTTTGGGACCACCCATGTGTACCGATCAGCCGATTTCACTCTAAGCTTGACCAGACTGCTGCACATAGGCTCTCGACCTTGATCAATTTTAGAGTATCACTTCACTGGCCAATGACGCAATGAACTGAAGGCGTGAAGTAATGACCGCAGACTCACAGGCAGACTAGACCAGGTGCATCCATCTGTATCTTTCTCAATTCATGCGCGAAATGAAGGATAAACACTGAGGCGCCTACCACATTTGCCATTCTTGACTGTGGGAGGAGCCTACTTGGTCCTGCCAATTGACCCGCCTTCCTAGGTAGACCTATGTGACACCTTAATGAGGTGTCTTGGGGCAGGCAAACACATGCAGAAAAATATCTCTGGATTCAGTGATTATCTGTTGTCACAGTCTAAGAAAGCAGTCTGTTGGCGATCATCAGCTTGCCTCTCAGGATCAGGTTTGTGAGTAGGCCTCAAGGTTTAACTGCCCAGGGTCGCATAAAGAGGCTAGTGTGCGTGAAATACTTTGGTGACATTGCTTGAATTAGAACGCTATCATATCAGTTTGCATGAAGCATAAGGAGGATGTTTTCCCCACTGCATTTAGATCAGTGAAATAAAAGCAGTTTATGTATACTTGGTTCTGCAATCTTGTTCTCTAAGACTTTTCATCTTTTGTTCTAATTAGCCCCAAAGTACAAGTAAATTAATGCTTTTTTGGCACCTGTGGGAAGTTTTTCGATCTCGAAAGTTGTTAGTGTGTAATTCCTTTGAAATTGGATTTTAAAGCTAGTCTGCACCAAGGAATTGCTGTTGGATCTTAATATCAGTTTGGACATGGTCTTGAGTTTAGATCTGAATACCACTCTTAGAATAAATAGCACAATCCTGTTTATCTTGCTATATTTGTAAATAATATGTACAGCCACTTTCTTCTTAAATGAATGCTTGAGTCTGTTCATGATCTTGAGTAAGGTTTTAAAGCATGTTGTGCAGTAAATATTAAGGAGCTGTTGTAATGGGATTGTACTCTTGGTTTTGATATACAATAGTCACTTCATCCCACTTCATAAATTATGCATAGTCTCTTCCTTAAGTCAACTAATGATCTACAGTCTCTAGAGAGGCACTGTATATTTTATAATAATATATGCCATTAAAATGTTATCATGTATTTAAAGACAGTAGACATGTTTGTTATAGAGCTGTATGTTTGAACTTGTAATAATATCATGTTACTTCCTTGAATCTTGAAAGGTTCTTCAAAGCTGGAATGGAATTAATTCCATATGTTAAGGTGGAATTGGGAATTGTATTTCAATTCCACATTGCAAAATGGAATTGGAATTGGGATTTAATTCCAAATTTGAGCAAGGATCGGAATTGGAATTCAATTTCACTTCTGGTGGAATTTGCACAAGCATGATCATAATAAATACAGTAGGACATAGAGACCCCATACTACAGTAAACTAGTAACTGCATTTCATACAATGCAGGGACGATAAAGACAGTGAATGTGATAAAGGACAAGCAAAGAGTTGAACATTCTTAAACTGGATAACAAAATCTGATTTTTCAGATAACTGACAACTTAGACTAAGTTCACTGCTACAGCTGGTGAGTGAATGATGAAGAGATGAACAGCTGGAATAAAAGGAGCCGAAAAATCTGACATCTCAGAGGCAGAAGCACATCTCCTAAAAACTCGCCTAGCATAAGCCTGGAAAAAAAACAAAAACAAAATAGATGCAGGATCCATTAGCTGTACACTTACCTGATGTAAAAAAACCAGTAAGTAGCTGAACCACATTGAGGCAGTGAGATCATTAAGAACATGGCCCACACCATACGAAAACCGCTGGCAGTTGGTCAGAGCTCGAAGATTATGGTCTTCCTTCTTCTGTACTGTTATGCTACCATAATTACTCGAGTTACTTTGGTCCCTTGATGCATTTCCCTCTATATCTTTATGTAGTCCATTTATTTCTGTGTGGTTAGAAGGTAGTGTCCCATTTATCCTTGTTTGATGAGATGAGGATGTCCCATTTCTCTCCATATTTCTGTCGCCAACTGCTATCTTCCACTCCTTCCAAAAATGTCACAGCCTGCAGGGAATACAGAAATGTGAAATTTTTCAACTGCATCCTAATTTAATGCATCATGCTGCATTTTATCAGCTATGATAAATCCTTTATACCACCTTTTTCATTGAAAACCTAAATTATCATGCAAAAATACAGCTTTAAATAAGCAGTATGGGTATCAACACATTTTTCTTGGAAACACTGTAAGCAGTTCTGCGCTGTGCAGTCATTTCACAAACAGTAAGAATCAACATTATCTATTTTCCATTACAGTTCTGGGTATCCCATCAGTTACATATCTTGAATACAAGATTATAAGATTATTGAGAAATAAAAGTGTTGTAACAGCCAGTGATTGTCCATGTTAGGGCTCCAGACAGCTCTGAAGTGACAAAACACATACTGTAAAAGCTGATGACACTGAACATTATATAGACCAATAGACCATATTAAATTACACGATACCCTATTATTCCAATAAAACAGTCTTTCAAGCGTCGGTCATAATGATAGAATGCCTCTGCCGGCCCCAGATAACAAACAGGGTTACATTATCCAAAGTCCGAATTGTTACAACCACCGCGCGTGTGGCGGCCATTAGCTTATGTCAAATACGTTCTAGCAACATGGTCAAGCTGTCTAGCCAGTGCTCTGCCGATGGGTGAACGCATGTTGCTATAAATGTTTTAATTCCTCTGTAACAAAATCATGCTGAGGCAATTAAAATGCAGAATAATTTATCTAGCTTACACTATCAAACTTTATGTTTGAATTTGGATGACCTGAATCTTAGTTAAAAGTTGAATAATACATTGTCAGATAGAGGTGTCTGTAGCTGCTGAAACTTAGGTGACGTCATCGTTTTTGCCACAAGCTGCTGGATGCAAGGGCCAAACATGGTAACTCTAGTTCTCCTAATTACATCATATTACATATGCGCACGGTAACAGAACGATGCTCTTTCTTCACAAAATTGACTCGATGGGCACCACAGATAATTTTCAGACAGAAAAAGTATTGAAAAATGGAGAATTATTTTTGATGTACGTGTCCTCCTTTAAGACACCTACTGATGCTTTGTTACAGGACCCCTGTGAGTGTCACATGGATGGGTCAGTTAGAAGAGGAGTGTTCCAATAAACCCTCAGCAGAAAGGTTTTCACAAAAAGCTATCCTCTTATCCAGTAAAAAAGTATTCCGTTCCCATCCAGCCTAAGGATACTTTCTTGTTTCTGAGAGAACTGGGGTCAGTTATAAGCATGGATTCAGACCATAGCATTTATAGTACTGTGCTGAACTGATACTACTGATACCAATGGACAGGAACAACACAATTCTAATGCACTGCGACTCTCATCTACCACCTATTTCTATAGATCAGATGGACAGGCTAAATACTCTCCTCAATATACTTTCTCAGCATCAAAACCTTCTCTACTAAGATGTTGTTATTCTTGAAAATGACTGAAAGACACATCTATTCAAGAACTTAGCAATTCCAGTGCAAAATTCGTTTACTGCTCAGTTATTTTGCTATATTGGGTGAAAATAAATGAAAGCAATACTGATAACTAAAAAGAATTGTACTAACATTTGAAATACAAAGTTAATAGAATGTTCACAGTGAAAGTATTTTAGTTACATCCCATTCTGTTCCCATCTTTTCTTTCTTCCTTTTGAAAGATACCCATTTTAAAAAAAAGGAACTGTGATATTTGGAAAACATGTTGCCTGTTATCATTACACCTTTGTCACTCCCTTTATCATAGGCAAGACAATGTAGCAGTAAAATACTTCTATCAGGGTGAGCTATCAACCAGTACATTATTAAAAAAATAACACTGTAGGAATTATTGCACAGAATATAGAACATGTTTTTTAACCAATCTGAATGGCACTGCATCAAAATTAACTATTAATAATAAATATTCCTGTTGTATTATATTTATTTGGCTATCACAATTACCTCCTAATGTAGGATTCTGGTGATGCAACTATCAGATACTTGAGGATGAGAAAATAACTACACTGTATTTTGCTTCCTTATTTACATTTGTTATGTAGGCTGTAAACAGCATGTGTGCTTCATCACAATTCATCAGGATAAGAATTAAAATATATGTAACAGAAAATATAACATTTAAGCTCATATTATCCTGGTTCTAAGTGCTAAGGACGAGTTTGATTCTTGTTACTCTTCAGTCATCAACAGTGCAATTGCATTTCTGTCATGAAACATCAATAACCTCACTTTTTACCCCTATTCTGTAAACTCAACCCACTATTTCTTTTGCATTGCAATAAAACGTTTCATCATCAAGCAAGAACTGGAAAGAAAGAATAAGAGATGTAGGGTGTCTGAGAAACCAGATTTTGAAGCAAATAAAGAGTCCTCACCTTTGAGCTTGGCCTTTGTGTTACAAACAACTAAATGTTGCAAGGATACCTCACTCGCTACTCCACACTGCCTCAGAATCAACAAAGACTAGGGTGTGAAGATCTACATATGGCGACTAGGAAACTCAACAGACTAGAATACCCACAGCAAAAGGTGGTATCAAAAGTAAACAACTTCCCTATGGGCTTTGATCTGTACCAGTTAACTGTTGCGTAACTGTAGATGATTCTATGACCACTCAGTAACACTGCCAACTAGCCTCTGATCCTCCTCAGTCTCTTCTGGTTACTATCTACAAACTAACCATCAAAGAGATGTAATCTTACTAATCAGGTGGTTTCAATGTCATTATGATTGTCTAGTGTAGTGTAGAAGACTAGTCAACAAATTTATAACCAGTTATCGCTACACAAACACACCTGCAACTCTAGTCATATGGCTTGTCATGTGATTCAGGTCATATGACTTTCGTAAACCTCCCTTGTTTTCAAGATAACCCTCCGCTACTGCATGCGGTGTAAAGGCCTGATTTGTGCACGGGAAAAATTGTGGGCCAATGAGTCCTGAAGAAATTACTTTGACTTTGCCGTTAGATGCCATTCTTGTGAAATCTTAAGAGCAATACTGACGCAAAAAAAAACAAACAACACAACGTGTCAGTCTCATATTTTTTCTATCTTATCAGGTCATCATTATCTAACTTCATGGGTCATATTTTACTGCCTTAGCGGGCCAAACCTGGACCCTCGGGTCAGCGGCTGGGTATCCCGGGCCTGATCTGGACTAACCTGAACAATATCCTTCTAGGATACTGATGGAGATAGTGACAATCCTAATCAGGAGTACAGACTGCAGTCTCCACAATGCGGTGGGGGCCCGAGGGTTAGGGGGCTACAAAGAAAGAAGAAGAAAAAAAAAAGTAAGGAGAGAGCGAAACGAAGGNGCATTTGAAAAAACACAGGAGACATAATATTTACATTCATTTGTTTACTCCGGTAGGAAGGACTAACATAAAAAAAAAGGATAAGAAAAAAAGTTTGCATTTACTTTGCGAATTAACAAAATATACTATTTTTGTTCCACACAACAGCAGCTACACAAGTAAACTCAAAAAGATAGTACTGTACAAGGGTGAATCCATTAGAAGGGGGGNAGAAGGGGGGGGGGGTCGTCTAGGGGTCCAAGTTCCCCAATGCTGCATTACCACAGTGGTTTATTTTCAGTCTGTGTTTTTTTTTGTTTTTTTATTTAAGATTCGGATAATTGACAAGCGGTTCTGTTGCTATGACAATTTATGACAG
Organism: Ellobium chinense; assembly: GCA_033807755.1. NCBI lineage: Eukaryota > Metazoa > Mollusca > Gastropoda > Ellobiida > Ellobiidae > Ellobium > Ellobium chinense. Next base: position 643,891 of record JAWQUT010000012.1, on the reverse strand, counting down.
GCACACAGTGAATGCATTATATGTGAATATATTTTTATTGAGTATTTTCTTTTAAATGAGTTTATAGCAGAGTATGTTACCACATTCACTTTAAAGGCTGTGAAACATCTTTTGTGTTTTTGTCTTTCATAAATGCCCACCTTAGAAATAAGCAAATCATTATTTTTTTTTCTTTTAATTTCATGCAGAAATGGCCCCAAATTGATATCTTTCATTCCTTTGTTTTGAAAATTTCCCAAAAGGGCATGCATCCTGGACTACTAGATTGATTGCGGATTTTTTTTTTTTTTTTGCTCTGAAAAACCTCAAGTATAGACAAATCATGCTAAAAATTAAATTTAATTTCAGCCAGAATGGGTCCCAATTTGCTCCTCTAGCTTCCTCTTTTGTCCCCAAAATTGAGAGAGCATGCCCGACTTCTGCAGTCGGAGCTCGCCATTATCACGCACTTGGGTCCCTTCGCCGACAACACTCCAGGATCCATCTCTGGGTATGATTCAAACGCCTGTGTAACCGAGTGGCAAGTGGCAAGGTATATTATAGTCTTTTTCATAAAAGAGGAGAATTGTGAGCCCAGTCTGATTTTTTTTTTTTAGATGTTACACATTATCTAGGGAAGTGTGTCACCAGGGATTTGAACAGATTACTGTGAAGGATCAATTCTGAGAAGAAGAGCCGAAAAAAAAACTACACATGAAAATTTCATGTCCCTCCCGGGAATCGAACCCAGGGTCTCTCAACTTGAGACTCTGAACATGTTACCACAACACCACAGCCGATGCATCGGCAGGGACTAGACGTCTAGATTAGGTAAATGTATTTTGGAAAACATGGCTTAACTTCACAGCAATTTAATTTTTAAATACTTACTGCCTGAATTAACTGAATATAATTTTGTTGTTCCCTAACCTCCACGTGCGAGCATAATGTTCATCTGTGACCCTAACACACTTCCCGACTGCTCTCATATTATGTTTGGTAACCACTGAAAATATGAAACAAATACAGTGCTGGGGCTTCTGTCTTTAATTCTAAAGGCTGATATAACTATGATGGTGGAGAGTGGAAGGGCGTGAGATCCCTCCTCCCCCTCATTGATGTTTTGCTAGGGTAGGGGGACGGAGGAGGTCGTTGCGGCTCTGGACTGTATAATTATATCATCATGTCCTTGACTATCTCTAAGGAGTTGTACAGAATGATAGTCATCTCATCTGCCCACAGACCAACATCCCTCTTGTTTTTATCTCCATTATTTTAGTTGTAAACTAGGCCTACTCCCATATGATTCGCCTGCGATCGAAGCTGAGTGTATAAGAATAACATAATAACAATGCTTACGAAAAAAGGAAGGTATCTCGGGTGTGTACTAAACATTTCTTCACTGCGTGTATGGCATGAAATGGAGATCCTTTGTCTGTCTGTCTGTCTGTCTGTCTGTCTGTCTGTCTGTCTGCCTGCCTGCCTGCCTGCCTGTCTGCCTGCCTGACTGTCTGTCTGTCTGTCTGTCTGTCTGTGCCTTTCTCAGGGTCGGATGAATCGTAGGATAGACTGAGTAATTATTACCCCCAACCCCACCCCTTCCCTGCATCTCAAGGAGCACAGAAGCCCCGCGTTTCTCAATGGTTTGTGAACCCACGTGTCAGTGTAAGCCTATATAATGAAAAAAAAACAAACACCAGTGCATTTGTTGACCCAGGGCTCCGCCCCATCTGTTAACCCGCCCTGTCGTCTGCCTTGTCGAAGAAACCAGAAGAGCTTAAAGTAAACTTCATAGTGTGATTCATAGTCACGTGAATTCTCCTGCTGAAGTCCTTGGCTTTATTAATTGTGCAGCACGTGCGCCTAATCGTGACAGATAAAAATGTGACGCAATTATTTAGTTACGGTTAATCATTGTCTCTGAAAGTTATAAATAGCCTATAACCGATATAATAGTCATCATGAAATAGAATTTTGAGAGCTATTTTTCAGTTTTCTGCGAGAGTGAGTACACACGGGAGCTCTCACTCTTCGGTATTCATACTTTGCCCTACTTCTTGTGCGTATAATATGCTGGTTGTACTTATAACCTATTTATAAGCGTCTATAGCCCGTGTGTACTAATCAAAGTGCCTCGATCTTTCACCTGATAACGTAGGCTATCAGCTGGGTTATGATAGTGTTGCATAATTCTAATCAGGCCATTTATTCACCAGGGAGTGAGCTTTAGAACATCCTATCGGGATTAATATTTAAAATATGTTTTCTTCGCCAGCATATTGATCAGTGTTCAGAGGTCCATCTCTTGACTCACTGGAAACTTGAAGTACCGGTAGTTAATGGCAATATCAATAGAACATGCACAGACAGGGGAGGAAAAGAGCAAGGGGTATCATGGAGGGATGGGGGGGATGAGGGGATGGGGATGNATGGGGGATGGGGAGTGTGGAAGACACATAATGATAATCTATGCGCAGCAGTGAATGCCCTATCTCCCGCTCTCGGTCCTTTTTACAAGAGAGCGCTGTGAAGGTTACAAAATGGTGTCACAAAATGACCAGAAATGCAAACACGTATCATTTTAATGTTAAAAATATTAAGCCGGTCTCGGTGACAACACCGGTATTCAAGAATGAGTGCAAAACGTTCAGGATTCCAAACATTCTACGTATAACTGCATACATACACACCCGAAGTTGGTGAGCGATCGCATTTTTTATCTTAACCTTTTTCTATTTCTTCAACATAGACCTAACAGCAGAACAATGCGTCGGCAGGGACTAGATTAGGTAAATGTATTTAGGAAAACATGGATTAAGCTGGTGAAAGGGGGTTCGAGAATTAAGCACAGTACGTCAAGATAAGAATCTGTTCTTGGCGCGATTTAATTAAAGTTAGCACAACAAATGTATGGCCTCAAGTTACAGAATCAAGCACAACGGAATGGAACAATTAATTCGCCCTAATATGTAACTCCCTAATAATAGGATAACTTTACCTCGACCAGGGTCGTAGTCCGCCAGATGGAACTCTTTCGTAGACAAGGTTCTTATTAGCATGGTCCAAGGTTCCGGGGCAACAATGTTGTGGGTTCCTCTGTGAGGGAAAAGTGACACGGGGCCTAAAGGCACTTGAAAGAGCGGGGGAGGGGGGGNGGGGGGGAGGGAAGGGGGGAATCGGGGGACTTCATTGGTGCTCGAGAGATGAGGGGCTCCAGGACAGTAATCTGTCCCGCGGCAAATCCGGCCCTTCGTAGAAGATTCATAGTAATTCGGACAAGATTTTTCTAATACTTCATTTAAATGTTGGGCAATGTTTTCAAATCGGTCTTAATCTGATTTGTTGTCCTTCAGTAAGCTCATAGCCCCTTCCCCCTATCATTTTCCCTATCCTGGGGTCTGCAGAAGGATAATTACGGTCCTGAAATCGGCATGTGACTCTTAAAGTGGGACGGTATAATTATCAACGTAATAATAATTGTCAATCACGGATTATCGGCTGAGTGGACAAACAAAGCTCATAACAGGGATAAAATAGCCCACTAGTGAGCCATTAAGTCCCTCTATGGCGTATTACTACTACGGCCTCGTGACCTGACATGTCAAAGCTGGTCACATGTCTTCTCATTAAATGGCGTCTCGATCACTTTGAGACGTACGCACAGTGCTATAGTTATACGTATGAGCATTTTCAGATCACTCCTGAGTACATGACTGGAAGGGTGGTGAGACAACATGTAGGCCTACTTAAATATGTCCACAATAAAGGGGGAGTTTTTCGATTGTAAATGTAAGCACAGACATAGAATGGATCTTTAACCCTTGCCTGTCCAATGTACAGGGGGGAATAAAACAGTATACAAAAAAAAAAAAAGGTTTTGAACATTTTGAATTGATTTAATGAAGTAGAGCAGCAAGGTGCCAGGACTTTTTGCGCGCATTAGGCAGCTGTCCTGATTATTAATAAAATAAATTACATTTGCATTATCCTTTATTATGTTGTTGTTATATTTATAGTTGTCGTTGTCACAATTATAGCTGAAGATACTGATGTTGCTGTCGTGGTAATTTTATGATTTTTGTAAAAGGTGCTGCTGTCGCTGCTTCTCTCTTGATAGACCAGTGTCCAGATCACTAGCGTTTTGTGGTCATATTGTTTTGCTTCGAAGACAGGCATACTCTCCATACAAGTTCAAAAGTTCAATGGCGTGTATTATAGTCTACATTTGCTAGGGTGGGTCCCCGTAGCGATTAATTATACCTTATTGCCTAGACATTCTAGTCTCCTGATTAGTCCCGGCCCTTCATTTCCAGAGATTCCAGCCAGTAATCTGCAAGCTAATCTTTACGCTACCCTAGTCGGCAATGTCGCTGTTTCAATTGTTCAAAGCACCAGCCCACTCCCCTAAGTCTGCATGCTTGGCTAGTTGTGTTCGAAGGGAACAGTGTCTCTGTTGACTATTACCACTAATATTTGTCTTACAGCCTGCTATCTCAGGCTGGAGGTCTTTCATAACTAGACCTTTAAATGAGAGTCTGTAGCAATCTGTTTGGATATTTCATTACTATCTCATGAAATTTTTTTTTTTTTTTACTTTCATCATCATCATCGTCAGACATCATCATTATCACCAGAACCACCATCATCATCATAATTATTATTATTATTACCATCATTATCATTATCAGCTGTTATCATCGTCATCCTTTAGATCACAAACATTGACAGCCTAACATTCTAACAGGGGAACAAGTTTTACTGAATGCATAGCATTTTTATAGGCTGACGTGAAATGACGTCATATTGAGTCTTCCTGTAAGAGTATACCCACAGACTGAAATTCTGTTCTGACAATACGTCGAGCATTTGTTTTCTATCAAAATGGTGGACACCCTAGTTCCAGTTCAACTGTAATCATCATCATTATTATTACAATGCTTTCACCACCACTATCGGGCTACTCCCATTTATTTTTTAAGTCGGTCCTTTAATCAGGGTTCGATAATGACAAAATGTAAACGTATTTTAGACCAAGCACGGTCACTCACATATTGCTGCAATAAAAACGTAGACTTCATGGAATATGTATGGCTGTCCAGGAAAATCCTTCACCATGGTCAAATTTTCACAATTTAGATATTATTGCAGATATAGTTCTCACTGATTTCTGTACAGTAGATCAATGCCTCCCCGCACCCCCAGTCTTTTATCTAGTTTAAAAGCTGAAACAGGCATGTTCTAAGTTTAAGAAATTGAGAAAAATGGCCTTAAAGTTCAGGAGTATGTTTTTGTTTTTTTTTTTCATCAGAATGTTTGCCTTTTCGATTTGGTTATAATTATAATCAAACGTGTTTCTATGCAGAATTTTGAAGTCAAACATCTAGAGGAGGTGGACACAATGTTGATTGATGTGGTAGTGTAAAAACTCAGTTTCAATCTTGAATGCAAAAGTCACTTTTTCTTGCGCCAAGTCTAAAACCTTGGTATGCAACTTCCGATGGGATTTTAGAACCGCCATACATATACTCTGACATGGTCCCTGTGGTCACTGTGTGACTGATAAATCGAACAATGCTATGCATAGTGAGCACAGCATGACTTCATTATTTTAAACTTTTTTTTTTCTCTCATAGCGATCAAACGTGTCAATCATAGCACCTTGAGAGTGTATAGTGTACATATTTAAGGACTAATCACAAGACTGGTACTGGTACCAGAACTATTAAACTGGTCACCCTTTGTTTGAACCAGCTATAATGACCTGTGAACCCCCGGATTTTATGTTGTCGTAGTCTAGATATAGATATCGATATTCTGTGCTTGCATTTCATTGCCTGTGATCCAGACTTCAGACCCGTTTTATTTCGTGTTGATACGAATGTCTGTGATCGCCACTGCACCTGTTATTTTTTTGTCACTCTATCGTGCTGTAGACAGTCGCTGAAAATCACTAATCAGTCATACTTCTTGCCAATGCTGAATGTCCAGTGAACTAGACGACGAAGCAGATTCGTCAGAACAGAGCCTCGCCATTCAGGTAAGTTATTTCCGTTACCAGAGTCAAGGAAAAACAAAATTAAAGATACCGATGCAGTACCAGTTAGACATTAGACAAAGATGGCCGCTCAACTGGTCCTCTACTTTCTATCCATAATCACCCACATTATCAGTCTAGTTATTTAATGAAATTAAAACGCAGCATCTTACAGACTATTCTTAATCGAAAATACTACGTAAGCCTCTGAAGTCTACTCGCTCTATGATATAAAGTCGGCCCATTTCATAGACAACTTCTCGGGATAACACGTAAGTTTCGATTAGAAAGAAGATGCGATTATTTAGTGTCTGAATATAAATTATGCAGCATTCTGTTAACTGAAATGTGTTGCGATTTAAACGATTGCTATAAAGCGGAGAAGACTTTATTAAGCCTCGTTAATCATTAACTTGACAGTTTGTAAGATGCCGATCCTTGTATTATTAGGCCTATAATTAAAAATTTTTGGTTTTGTTCAAGATAATGTTTCCGATTTCACAGCTTCTAGCCTAGTATTCTTCAGTTTTACCAACTATCAGAGACGGAGGAACAGGTGTTAAGACAGAACCAGTCAAAAGTAATAGCACAATTACGATATGACTGGAATTTACGTGATCTCAGTAAAATCAAGATCCCGGATCTGCTTGGAACTCGCATAATGGAGTTCCACATAACATCATTTTGGACTAGCCCGCGTGATACTTGCATGCATCATGCACAGTCTGGATTTGCAAGGATTTGGGCGATACAGGAATGGGGAGAGAATATATTCGCTGGTTCCACAGCCCAAAGATCGTTGCATTAAACCGAGATAAGACGTCTACTTATGTGCCGTCCCACCCGTCCGTTGTCAAATAATACAAATCTGAGTCAATATTTGTGAAGGCACGACCAATTACTTCATGCAAGACATTGTCTCGAGCACCGGAGACCCTCAAAACAACTCTTACAACGGAATACCACAGCAATGTGCTGGTAAAACAGAGCATACCTGTAATTGGCAAAGCATGCCAACCCGTTTGTTATGACTGAACGCTTGGCTTACCAGGGACTCAGTGGCGTTGCAAGCATTTTTATAAAAAGTAGTTGGGAGCTGGGGAATCCTGTCAAAGGGTGATAACGTCAATGCTGTAAATAAGGTAAAATCTCTGCTCATCTCTGGCTATCCAATGTTTTTTTTAAAATGTTTTTATTCGCCTGTTTATTGGGCAGGCATGGGTCAGAGGCCCATTCCATGTCTGTCCTTACAACATCAATCAAAAACTCGCGCCTGAATATGGACGTATTATGTACATGAGGTTCACCACCTCTAGTCATGATACTCAGGAGTGATCAGCTATCCAATTGTTGATTTTACAAAGTATTTTGGGGCGTTACTTCACCTCCACCACCCCCTCTCACCCCCACCCTCCTTTCCGATTGTCTCACACANGTTAAGACTGACAGATCAGTCGCTAAGACACAAGGCAACCCTAGCATTATCCATTATCATTCTGTATGAAGTGATCCTTTGGTACCATTACAAGGAGGTGACAGGGCTAAGCTTGGGAGGAAATCAAATTACAGCGGTCACACTGTAGCACCCTCTGAGAACAGTAGTAGCTCTTAAGTCTTAGGCTGGTGCCAGCAGGCAGTTGAATTCATAGTTATACAGAAGTGAAAACTGAGAGCTTGCGCATTAACATTGGGATCTCTTACCATCGTAAGACCTACATTAAATCTGCATGTTGAACGCACTGAGGGTGCCTTCGGCACCAGTGCGCTAATTCTTGCGATGGCAAGAGATATCACTGTTAACGTGCAAGCTCTTAAATCGCTAAAGATTTTTTTTTCAAAACTTGACATAGGCCTAGACGTGGTTAATAGAAAAGACGCTTTGAAACTGTACTGATCCTGACATACAAGTCGGTCTTCAAGTAGGCATGATGAAAACATCCGTGTTAGGGGTAAGTTTTTCTTTAAAAGCTTTACCTATTATAGCAGTTGCAAGATATGGTTGGCCGTCGTCATCTTCACGATCAACACAACTTATGAAATACAGTAATTTGATTATGCCCATCGGTCTTGTTCTTGAGTGCATCTCTGGAGGAAGACATGCCGAAATCTCTGAAGGACGAATGTATTATCCTGTTTTTAAAATTTGGATTTTTATTCGCCTCTGTACATTGGACAGCCATGGGTCCGATGCCCATCACTTGTCCGCCCTTACAATAACGATAGAAATACTCGCGCTTTAATGTGGACATATATATATTTGGCCGCATGGGAAAACCCGTCGGATCTCGCAATGAGTAAATTTGAGCTAGGGCCTTGAAAAGTCCAATTTCGACTTCCTGGGCCCAATTGAGATTTCTGCAGAACCAGATAGTTCATTCATTTAATTTTCATTTCATGTAACTTTTATCAATGAAAATTAGGTTTAAATATTGTCCTATTGTTGTTAAGTAGCCTATAAGTTTGAAATCAGATCTGTTGAAAATGGCTACAGAATATGACCTCAAAGTAGAGTGACTCGAAAAGTGGTGAGGGAAGACTTTTTATAGAAAACTTTCTGTAGACGTTTGTGTGAGTTAGATCTGTATTATGTGCAATGCTAGGACATTTCTCTCGACAGTATTATTGTCCTCTAAAAAGAGCAGCAACAACAAAAACTAATAAGCAGTAATTTGCAGTCGTGGTTAATTTTCCTCGGAAATAACTAGATCAATGTGTGAGCAGTCGGGAAGTGTGTCAGGGTCACGGGTAAACAGTAGGCTCGCACGCAAAAGTTAGGCACCAGTTCAGGCAATTTAATAAGAATTTAAATTGCTGTGAAGTTACCGTCCCCATGGTTTATTAGTTTTTATTTCATTAATATCTTTGTGTTGTTTTTTTTCTTAGTGATGAAGATATTCACACCAGCAAATTTTCACGCGGCATGCGCGCCCTTACGCAGTATAACCTGGTTATCTTTGTATGTTTTCCACCCATCCACAACCCCCCTCTATGTTTTGTAGTTTCATATCACTCCTCTTTCTTTCTTGACCCACTCACTCCTATCCCGCTCTGTTTTCCTCTCTTTGCCTTTTCGTTTGGCACCCATATGCCCAGTCTGTGAGTATATCTGCTTTCCTGTCTGTCGGTCTTTCTGTCCTCACCTACCCCATCCCAGTCTCGACCTGAGCCAAACACGGTGTACCGATTCAATGGCTAGTGTATCAACAAAAACTATGGGTCAGCTACAAGAACAAGAGTAGAAAGCTTAATTCCAAAGTGTGGATGAGGAAACAGGTCCTTGGAATCTGGTATTTTTCTCTAGCTTTCCCTTCTCTTCCTCCCCCTTCCCAGCCCTTCGCCCCTCGCTCTTTCGCCTATTTCATAAATGTTTGCCAACTGCCATACCACTTAGTCTAATCGCACATAAAGTGATAATTAAAAGATCGCGTGTAAATAACGAAAATAATCAGTAATTATTCCTCTCACACTCTCTCTCCCTTCCTTTTTCCAAACCTCAGATCATTACTCAGTACTCATTACCTCAGTTTGACAAATTTGTTGAGCAAGTATTTCCTGTTCGTAATGACTCACCTCCTGGCATACGCAACTAACTGTAACTTTCACAAGCAATATTCCGCCAGTCAGTTGGTGGTCACTCACTCACTCACTCACTCACTCACATCAAAGACGTCACTTCTTTACCAGCAGAGTAGAAAGTCCAGTTGGTAGTGATTTTTCAGTTTTTGCCCAGGCATTGCATTTATTCTCTTCAGCGTTGCTTCACTTATCGTACCTTCAAACAGACTTCAGAGTTAGGTGTCGTTGGAGCTTTACAAAATAAATAATGATGAACAACCTCATACACTTCAGGTCTGAGGTAAGAGCTTACATATGCGGTACATCCACACACAAACTTGAAAGCGGAAGTTTGGGGAAATGGGGAGATGTGGGAGGCGTGGGATGAGAGAAGAGTGAGGATACCCATATCGAGAGATCGGGTGTAGTCTCACTCAAAATTTGTTTAGTTATGGAGAATAGCCACATCCACAAATGGTGGACCCATCATATTCTCTTTCAGGCATAATTTCTTTCTTTTACAGGCCATTCCTATGCCCGATGTCGGGCGAGCCATTCTACTAAATCAAGTGAATCCTGAGGTCGACTCCAAGAAGAGGATGGCTGATCTCCATAAACGACGCAAAGGTGTGTATGTCCGGTCTAATCTATTTCATTTCGTGTACCAAAGTAGGATGAGTGACAGAATTTTAAAAGAATATCTACAGAAGCATTCATAAATATTTCCTGAATGTCGCGAAACGCCATCATCAGCAGGAGACTTCTACTCTCTAAGCGCAGCTACCGGCAGGTAGGAATATGCGGTCGATAAGCATAGAAAAGCCAGAGAAAAGCAATGTGATTCACACGGAGACATAGAGAGTGCGTCTGTAGATTTTTTTAATCTTATGGGACTGGGAGGGAGTGACAATGCTGCATATTAAACAGAGTGGTATAACTAGAGTAGATATCCTTTCTAACCGATCACCTATAGTTCCATGTCACAGTCGTTAAACATCGTATCAAAATATAAGTCAGATGAACGTTCGATCTAAAGGCGACTGGCAGCATCTGTATGAGGACGCTTCACAGGTTTCTAGCGAAGGCGATGAAGCATATTGTATTATGGGAACGTTTGAAACATAAGTCTTGGCCTGAGACCTGGAGACACTTTATAAGCAAGCTGAGTGTGTACCTGATCGGTTCCGTCCGGGAGCATTCCAAAAGAGCCACCAACAAACTTTTGTCCTAAGGTCATATGCCAAAAGCGTCATTGAATGTTGAGTGACTACTAGAAATAAAGAAGTATCGAAGTCTGCAGCGGCATGCCTCGCTCAGATTCTGTTGACCCTGTGTTTCTGTTATCCTCGCTCACCACGGGGAAGTGCGTGTATGTCTTCGATCAAGTCAAGATGACATTAATTTGTCAAAATAAGGAAAATGTTAACTTGAATTTCCTCTCTAAATATGTCTGTTGACACAGAGGCGACGGGCTAGTTTGTGGTTCTTGAAGTTATAATGGCTGTTTTAAAGTACAGGCCTACCATTAAACTGCACTTCATTAATGTCAGTGGTTAGGGTTGCTTAAGGTAATTTGATAGCTATAATTTCATGTCACAAGAAAATGGATGGGACTAGAACTCTGAAGTTACTGACTCGCACAGGGAACTGAATAACAGTTGTGGGGGCGGAGGTGTATGTTTNGTTTGGGGGGGGGGTGGAAGTGGCTTGGATTGGACGTGAATGTTGTGCATTCCTTTGATTGTGCCAACTGCATCATTATGTCTATGAATATATAGTCAGTCGAATAAACAAAATAAATAAATAAAATAAATATCCAAAACAAACAAGCAAACAAACAAATAGATAGATATATAAATAAATAAATAAATTACAAACGGGCTAGCTTCACTATACTTATTCAACCACCCTGTGTCCATGGAACCTCCAGGTCGCAGACACCAGAAAAATTCCAACTGCAGCTGTAGGCGGAGCACAATGTTTGTCTGCAGTCGTTACAGCAGACAGTGCATGCGCGTTACTTTAGGTTACACACGCCCAAATCTTTTTGCTGTATTTTACTGTGTACTTTCCATTGACGTCACTCCAGCCCTAATTTTCATTGGCTATTCCTATTCACCAGTAATGGAGATAAGCATCTGATCTTAAAAAAAGTCATTACTTTTAAGAGCCCATAACAAGTAAATTTTTTTTTTGCTGTGTCTCCACGTTTGACCCACCCCATGAAAAGCTACTTGAGACCTCAGGCTATTTCAAGAGAACAGGGGTTAGCTCACTGGCAGCCCCTATATTTCAAACCCCTGGTGCTTTAATTTAACCTAAACTGGCCAGGGAAGTGACAAATGCATTAGAACAGGCCACAGCTAAGGTCACTGGGCCCCTGAAAGGGAAAAAAAATGATGTGATTAATAGATCACCCTTCCTTGTATTTCCAACCGCAGTGACCTCAAAATTTAATGCGCGTGTGTAAGCTATAAAAACGGCCTATCTTGTCTGCGTCGATGTGAATGTTGCTTCCGGTCAATCTCAGTAACTGATGATGACGAATACAAGTCCATATTGTTCACAGGCGTTGAACAAAACAGAAAAGACTAATCACAAATAAATAAAGGAAGAAGGAGTGAGGGAATGAATTAATAACCTGTATTAATAAATGATTACAACACATAACCTCTATTTCATGACAAAATAATACCCTCTATAATACTATTTATAGTAATGATAAACACAACAATAACAATAATGACCATTATTCTCTCGTCCACTCTCCCTAAGAAACCTACGCAATCCGAGATCTGTGGAAGAACATGCAGGAGCGCAAGGCCAAAAGGCACCAAGAAGCCAGAGAGAGGTTGGCAGGGCCATCAGCTTGCCGCCTTAGACAGCTGCGTGACCAAATGCAGCACTGTGAGAACATCAGGAGCTCCAAGGGTCGTCATGAGCAGCATTCGGGATTAAGGCGGTCAGCCACATCGTTTGGAAGCACTAACAATTATTTGTACAAAGAATACCTACTCAGACCGTACACCTCAGTTGGTCCGAGCGACAGTGCCCCTCCTTCAGGTCGCCGACATCAAGACAAAGATGAAGATATTCCGTATCACACAGCCATAACAATGCCTCCTGAGCCGCGGAGCAGGAATGTCACCAGTTTCAACGCACTCAATAGGAAGCCCATGTGTCGTTTACCCAACATCTATGACGCAAAACACCATCTCCCCGGCTACACAACCACAGATATCAAGGAATGGAAGAATGAGATCAGAAAGTGAGTATATACTCCACTGTAGCCATTGCCTTTATGATACATTCAGTTATTATCTCTCATCTTAGTCCTCTTTCTCTGCGTTCCCTCGCTATGAGGTCAAGGATAGTTGTATTACAAGTTTATTTTCTTATTTTGCTGCATAGGTTTTTTTCCCCTATGTGCACTGCATGGTGTCACAAGAAGCCATAGAACGATTATGTTCTGCATTCAAAGATATGCTGTCTTTACATTGAGGAAAGTCACTTTAAGATGGCATGTAGTTAAGTTTGGATTTTGCTAGGGCGGGGGCCTAGACATCCAACCCCTACTAGGATTTTTACTTGACCGGGGACATATGCATCGTGTACACCATAAATCCAGTCAAGCTTGCCCTGTAACGGGATTGGATTTTTACCCTAAAATAAGGAACGAGAAAACTCCCCCCCAAAAAAATCCTAGTAACACTACCCTCCCCATAAACAATACATGTACATTTACCCACGCCAGATTAGATCTCAGTATCGTGGACATAGTAGCAGGTACCAATACCATTACTAAACTTATACTTTTCTGTTTTCTATGTGTAAACCTTGCGTTTTATTCCTGTCTATCAAAAATTAACTGATATAAACTAAGCTTAAAGGGTAAACAAGAATTCATCATCATTGTTGTTATTTTTAAAAAAAATAAATTAATATGGTTCTGTCCAGATCTGACATATAATGAATTTATTTAAAAAGAGAGTCATCATCATCAATCTGCACTCTCAACATCGTCTTCAGAAATATCAACAGCAATAGTAACCGCAACATCATTAAAACGACAACATCAGCAAACAAAACAATTAGCATTATTTTTTTTGTGGTACTGGTAACAGATCCTTCATGCTCTCTAACAAGTCAGTCGGGTCATGTCATGAAGTTCCCGGCTAAACTCGACGATGCAGCGACACAAAAAAAATTACAGCTGCACTTAGCTGTAACCCTTAGGAGACTTCTGATCAGAGAAGTCATTTTTTTCAAGTTGCATCCTGGTTTATTTCATATCCTTTAAGTCTCAAAATTCCCCATTAGCGGAACTCTGAGGCCCTCTTCCTACAAATTCGTAGGACCTTGACCGTCATCTCGAAAAGGAAATTAGCTTAAAGCCTCCGCCCGCACCCCTCCAATCAAAATAATTATCTTGTTCATTCCCCCTTCCTCATCTTCCCCTGTCCTCACATGAAAACGAAAGCTAACTCTGGGTTCTCGTTCAGCTAAACTGGCAGTCGGGCTTGTTTCATTATGTTTTTAAACGTTATGTTGCTTTTCAGAAAAAAATAAAGTTTGATTTAAAAAATTCCGCCTATAAATGGACACTGTCTCGACTCAGATGGATTTGCTTTCATGTTTCAAACACTCGACGATTGTAATTCAATTTTCTTGACCGTTTACGTCCGGAGGAGCAGTAAGCTAACGAATTGAAAAGTTTCTATGCAGTTTGAAATACTGTACGTGGGAAGTACCTAGCGCTCCCCGATATGAACCTTGCGACTGAATTCAAATTAGTCTAGTAAAGTGTTCCATCATGTCTCTTGACTCCTTTCACACATAGAGCGGGGCCTTTATGTGAGCAGTCGGGAAGTGTGTTAGGGTCACGGGTGAACACTAGGCTAGCACGTGGAAGTTAGGGACCGATTCAGGCAGTAGGTATTTAAGGATTAAATTGCTGTGAAGTTAGTGTCCCTGTAATGTAGTGGTAACACGTTCAGACTTGCAAGCTGAAAGACTCTGGTTCGAACCCGGCAGGGACAGAAATTTTCTAGTGTATGTTTTTTTCGGCCCTTCCTCTCAAAATTGATCATTCACAGTAATTTGGTAAAATCCCTGGTGACACACTTCCTTAAACCAACATGTAACATCTGAAAAAATAAATTATCAGACTAAGCTCACCTTCCTCCCCCTTAAATACAAGAGGAAGAATACTACACTGTATTGCCTTTCCACCCGGTTACATTTAACAATAATCTCAAAAACAATACAAAATGTAAAAGTGTATTTGTCATGAATTCTTGTCCTATGTTTTCAGAATTGTTCCCATGAGACCCAAGATTTTCACCTCTGCGGAGATTCCCCTAAGACCCATGTCCATCATCATGCCACCAGAGATAGAGAGGTCGAATGATCCCGCATGCTTCTTCCGCTGCACCGTGGACAAGAGTGCTGGCAAGGACAAAGAGTATATGATTAATCCGGAGTGGCCATCCGAAAAACATACCGTGGAGAGTGCCAGGTCACGGGCCCATTGTGTTTATACTTGGAATGTGTGACGTGAACATACTGTCTCTGATTCGTCAAGGCGCCACTGCTGATATCTTGCTGCGTGAGATTTACTAATAATATTTAAGGAATGGACCTCGACAAAATGTGAAACTACGATTGTACAAGTCTGACACAACAAGGATAGACTACTGTTTCGTCAGAGTGTTCGTTCAGCGTGGAAGTTGGTGTAGGCAAAGAGGTGTTCCATAGACAGAGCAACAGCGCAGATTGTCAGCACAGGTTTCTCAGTATGAATATACTGATGAGAGAGTGCGAACAGTGTGATAGTAGTAAAGTGCAGATCTGACCAATGCAAATGAGGTCAGCGGTACTATCCATTCCAGTGTTATTCACTGTTACCACTATGTCAATATATTATTCATCATTATATTTGTGACTATGACGTACTCACTCCAAACCATTCAACATGGCAATGACTTATCTGATAACATCCAACAGAGGGGCTCTTTACCTTTATTCTCTGGTACGTGTCTTTCTTGCCCAGAGTAAGACGGTCAAGTTATATATTACATACAACGTGTGCATCTTACTGGACAATCTTCGGGATTACACTATAGGGACTATAAAAACTTAATAACTTAGCAACGACTCTTTGATAAGTTTTATATTACCAGTGGCGGATTTAGACATGGGCACGGTGGGTACGTGCCCAAGACCCCGCGCTTTTAGGCGGCCCCACACTACAGGATAGGGAACAATTTTTGAAGGTGAGAAAAGGAGGGGAGTGAAGAGAGAGAGAGAGAGAGAGATAGAGAGAGAGAGAGAGAGAGAGAGAGAGAGAGAGAGANAGAGAGAGAGAGAGAGAGAGAGAGAGAGAGAAGGAGCCGGACGAATGTTAATTGTTATGGCCAAACCTGCTCCAGTGGCAGTTTGTGCCAAGCACGGCGATCTTATGGTATGAAAGGGGTCCCCGCACATTTCTTTTGCCCACGGCCCCTTGGACCCTAAATCCGCCCCTGAGTTTTACAACAATACCAACAATGATAATAGCAAAGATTAACTGTCATGGGAAGTCTATCTCTTTTTTTTTTCTGCTGCATCTTTAGGAAAGAGATTAATTATCATTTTAGAATAGCAAACTTGTTTTACCCACTTATATTTCATTTAAAGATTTTATCAATCGTTATTATTCTTTTTTAATATAGGGGCCTATGAAAATGTCATCTTAAGATCGGACTGATTGCTGGTGTTTCAACAGATTACAAGTTTAGTGATATGTGCAGCGTTATTGTTGTTAATGGTGTAATGAGTGCATTCGAACCGCAAGAGGCTGGTATAATGGTATCAGATAACAAATGACACGTAGGTAGATTAGAACATGTGTATCTGGGCAGGATTATCAATAAAAGATATATAATATATTTACTTTGATTAGTTTCAAGGTCAATCCACTGCGCACCAATATTTGAACCGATTTAAAAAAGAAAAAAAAGGCTTGGCTGCAAAGACTTTGCTTGTCATTGCACACTGGCGTTTGAAATAAAAAAGGCTGCAAAGATCTTGTTAGCCGCTATAGAAGCATCCTAAATAAAAGCAGAGCCAAAATATAGCTATTTGGTAACGAAGCACACGAAGAAACCATGGGAAGTGTGAAACAGGGATTTTTCGTCGATGAATGAGTAGAGTCAAGATAAGATAAGACATTACAGCGGTCATTGCACAGAATTCGAACCTGATCAATTATTCCTGTAATTGTGTTGGGGGCTGTCAGTTTAGTCCGATATACAAAATATAAAAATCTCTATTGCACAGTTTGCTGAATTCCAACCTTGTGTGCAAGACAAATGTTGGAATATCCAGGGGAACTCGAATGTGAATGCGAACTTCACAGAGGATTGTCTGTGTTGCTACAAGTGCCCAGAACTTAATGAAACCCAATGGTAGAGTAATGGAGAAGAAAGAAATAACCGGAGGAGAAATAGGAATAGAAATACCGACAATATGGATGAATACAACATCAAAACAGACACATTATTTATCACTGTAAAGAAAGTTTATTTTACTATATGTATGTAAAAAACAAAAGTGTAGAAAATGGAAGTCTTCTCTCACTAAATAGAAATCCAAAGTAAAAGTTATTGTAAAGGCAGTATTATGTTACGATGTAGAATAGAATATATTATGGAATAGATAATATCATGAAAGAAACAAACAAAAACAAAACAAAAAAAAAATTGCATCGGTCAAGCAGAGAAAGAGAACACCAGGCTATACACAATTCACAACACCATAGGCAAACTTGAGATAACAATGTTGCAGCAAGCAAGTCTACATTCGAGTACTGATTCTAAATGTATGCTAAGAACACTCTTGTGCAGGAGCGAATCTTGCACTAAAAGGAAAGGAGAGGGATAATGTATGAATAACATAACATCCAGGAGACTTGAGATAATCTCATATTAAGATATTAAATCAATTATCAAACGGTAGCACTTCACTTCTCAAAAGTTTAGCCTAAGAACATTTACCGAACAAAAAATCTGAACGACCATATTATAAACATTTCCCGATTTTTATGCCACAAGATTTCATATTTCTAGTAAAACATCGCAGTTTTAAATTACTTTTTGGAAGTTTTAAGGTTACATTGTAAACTGCCACTCTCTATTTTTGTCAGTTTGTTTGTTTGCTCTTCATGTTACTAAGCATTGTTTTTCCCTTTATTTTATTGAATTCGCTGCACAATTGTGCAAGATGATTATTCCCACTTTATTTCTCTTGTTAAAATTTGGAGTTTGTAAAATTTAGAACGTGAATCTCCAAAGTACTTTTCTTGAAAAACCAACAATTATTTTTTTTTAAAATGTGGCCATGCGGTACCAACTTGTACATAGACCTCCTTTACTTGAAATGTTTTTTTTACGAATGATTAAAACTCCACGTCTCGTGATCTTATTTTCAGATCGACATCTTTCCGCTTCCGCGCAATGATTTGGGAGCATTAAAGTATGCATGTCATACGGTAAAACTGATAAAATTTGTCACAAGCATTTGTCTAAGATGACAAACCTTTCGAAAAATTAATGTAAACTTGATGTTCGAGCATAGCATGGTCGGATTTGTAGTTTTAGACAATGCTTAAAAATTTCGGGAAATGTATTTAACCCCTGAAGCTACACCCTTGCCCTTGTGATTATGGCATGGTCATGGAATTTGTGGAAATATGATGAGTGGTGTGTGAATTAATACAAATAATAATTATCAGGATTTTGTCAGTTTGTTTGTTTACTGTATATTTGAATCGTCTTATGTAGTTGTGCATAGACATGTGCATGTACATTTTATGAGGGCCAAAACCTGATTATTTATGCATTTTGCTAATTGGTGCCCTCTGTTGAACACATCTTCAATAGCATCCTGTTTTGGTGAATCACAACATCGTAACGGTACCGAACATTGTTCTCTTGCGCTGGTTTATCACAACTGCTATATTCAGCTATTATAGCCTGTGATTTGTGAAGATATAATCATTGACTTCCGCCCAGTTTTAACCAATGACAGATTATTTGGCTGTAATAGCTTTGGGGCTAGATCTTATACAGTAGAACGACTGATTCATAGTTTGTGTGTACATTTTTAAAAAGAATGTGATTAAAATATTGTAGCGGGCTTAGTAAGTGCAAAATATTACTGTGGCTTTATGAGAAAAAAAAAAATAAACAGGACAAGAAAAAGCACCAATATTTAAAACTTATCATATTGCAAACGTCTTGTATAAGACTGACAATGTATGGATTTGAAGGAAAGAACATTGTAATGCACCGTGTATAAAACATCTAAGCAAACTTGCAGGCACGCAGGCAGGCAGGCAGGCAGGCACGAACGCACGCACGCACGCACGCACACACGCACGCACGCACGCACACACACACACACGCACACACACACACACACACACACACACACACACACGCACGCATGCACGCACGCATAAACTTGCGAAGAAATACACATACAACACATTCTCTCACTCTGTCTCTATCTCTCATTATCTCTCTCTCTCTCTTTTTCCTTCAGTTATATGTACATGCATATACATACATACACAAGTACATAGCTGCAATATTATAATAATTATAATATTTCTAGAAGGCTCATTAATATATCCAATCATCACTTACTTGTCTACTCCAAGACATACACTTGCACACAGATAATATAATTATTCTGCTTACATAGTGACAATCATATCGATTGTCTTTGGCATGCAATGAGAGCATTAAGGAGTGCTATGCCTAGCAGCATGAAAACAATATCAGAAATATTCTGAAGACAGTCATTATGTATAAACTAAATGTCCTCCAGAGTTAACATCAGCTTACATCTATGCATTTCCTCTTTACTCACATTTCAAACCAGAACTCAGCTGTCTCATTGTGTTCTTGCCATTTTCATCTAAACTTCGTACTACTAAGCCTCGTGCCTCCTGGCCTTCTTGTTTGTGTGTCTCACAGTCTTACCAACTGTTCTTCATTCGCGGTGCTCAAACTTTGACTCGATGAATTTGTTTTCCTTATTTTCAAACAGGTCAAGCTCTACCTTTGTCCACGCCTCTCTTTCACTTCATTTCCTCTGCCTCTCTCTCTCTCTTTCTCAGCCTCTCATCACAGACATTCAGTGCCGACTCACTGCAAGCCATCAGAATGCTACACCAGACATAGTTCACACTGCTTAGACTCAAGTGTCCATGCTTAAATTATGGCCCAATTTACAAATGGTATACTTTCCCATTATGACAACAGACCTTGAGATCTGACTAATGCCCACTAATACTTTTTAAACCAGATTTTTTTAACCTCATGACATGATAAGCAACCAAAAGAGAAGTGTCAGTATTTTGGTAGGCATTCTTCCACTGGCCACTGAGGCCAATAACAGTGGGTAAAATATTGATAGGTAAATTCAATCACTTTGTCTTGATAAAGACGTCTATGCATGTGCAAGTTGAGCAATAGGCCTGCTTGTTTCATAGTCAAACTTTTTCTTAGCTTAATATCAATGACAAAGAAAACAATTACAGAATGAATTTTTGTGGGTAGTTTTATGATAGTCTAAAACTGAGATTAATGCACTACTAATCGGGTCGCCCGTCGCACCAGGATGCACAGCAAAATTGAGAACGCCATGCCAACCCCCTGAAAGGTAAAAGGAGAAGATAAGTGATTCTGCATAAGATCTCAAAATCAGTGACTATGGACAGATCAGGAATGAAGTAGAAAACGAGTTTGATAGCAGACATACACCTGAGCTGTTTAGACTTATACCAAAATTTTATATACTATAAGATGAGTGATTCTGGATATGGTCTCAAAGTCAATGGCTATGGATAGATCAGGAATGAAGTGGAAAAAAACCATTGTAAGCAGACATAATATGTGTGGACCGTGTAGGCTTATTCAGATTTTATATACTGTAATACTGAGAAACAAAGAGACAAACTTTATTAAACAATTTACATCCTGACATCATTCATATTTACTGGTCAAACATTAATCTGTAGGTGAACAACATATTATGTAGCAATAATTAAAACCAGTCAAACACATGCTGACAACAAAACTTTTAATGTGACACCATCACCAAGGATAACAACGAAGGTTACTATGACAAGACGATACCTTTCTTACCAAACATAAGGCTACGCCAATAGAAACCCCAGAAAGGATTTTGTAACGCTCGTGTAAGAATTGTTGGATCTCATCTCCAACATACCAGTAGTAGTAGTAGCTGCATCCCTGTTAAGAAGTTTTGGAGAGGATTAAGAAGTTGAAGTTCAATAAAGGCGGTGAAGAGGTGAGTGGCTGAAATTGAACGAGTATGATGACAAAGATCCAGTTATAATTCAAGATCATATTTCAAGAAATTTGAACATGGCTGCAGCTGCTCCTGCTTTGTCTGATATTGTGGTGTCTTCTGAGTTGCCGTTGAAGTGATGAGGTCGGTGGTGGTGGTGATGGTGATGGTGGTGATGATGATGATGATGATGATGATGTAAGTGTGCAATAGACCCTATGATAAATGAAATAGTAGTGATGGTTCTCAGAATAATAACGACTGCAATGCCTGAAATGATTAAGACAGTTATGGTTGAAAGGCCTTGTGAGTTGTGAGATACGAACCCTTGCGTAGTTCTCTGGTAAACAGCTATCAGGCACACGACCATGAATGCTATAATCATTTATGGATTTCTCAGAACCACAGCAACGGAACTGGAGACAAAATTAAAGTAGGATTAATCAACAGTAGGCTACCGTCCTAACAAGTGATAACTTCATATACTCGTAAGACACAGCTGATAATTCCAGATATTTGGAAAAGTATCACTAACGCAACAGCAAAATCACCTCATGAGGCAGTCACGGTGAAGAAACATGACATCATCCCATAATCCACACAGATGATGATGATAAAGTCTTCACCTCTTTCTCGACAAAAAATCTCAGCTTTGGATTTTCCACAGAAGGCCACGGCAATTTTGATTCTCGATAGAAGGCCATAACTATTGGTTCTCTACAGACGGTCACAGCTATTGATTCTCGACAGAAGGCCATAGCTATTGATTCTCTACAGACGGTCACAGCTATTGGTTCTCGACAGAAGGCCATAGCTATTGATTCTCAAAAGACGACCATAGCTACTGGTTCTCAACAGAAAACCACAGTTATTGGTCGTCGACAGAAGGTTTCAGCTATTGGTTTTTGAACGTGGCCGGACATTTGGCCGAACGGACATTTGGCCGAATGTCTGTCAGTCAAATGTCCGGGAACCTTCTTGAAAGAAAGCTGGAGCTGTTAGTTCTCGATAAAAGGCCACAGCTTTTGATTTTCGACAGAAGACCATAGCCTTTGGTTCTCGATAAAAGTCTTCAGCCACAGCTATTGGTCCTTGACAGGAAGGAACAGCTATTGACCCAGTATATATAACCATTTATGATACTGAACAAGAGTGACCAACTTGAGCGTTTTTGTTATTATTGTTGTTGTTGTTTTAAATCAGTTTGGGGAGTGCGAGAGGGAGAAAGGCTTTGTTACATTTTCTTTTTCGGTTCACACATTCATTAACGACTCTTGCTGGCCTACTATTTGTTTTCCTTTGATTTATTTCAATCAGCATCCATCTGAATCAATCGTGTCCAAGCAACTACATATAAAATCACTCAATATGCCGGAGCAAAAGTGGTGAGTGGAATTACTTAGCAGTTTGTCTGTTCTGCCCGCTCACTTTTCCCCCTCAAACTTTTTGTCTCTCCTGTTTTTTTTTTTACCATTTCTTTTATGGCTTTTTTAGAATGCATCCCTTTATCATCAAGTAAAGGAATAACAATTAGTATCACTTTAATAAAATAGGATAGATATGCTTTTAGTTTGAACAAAAAGGCTGACTGTTTATAGATAGAAAAACAAACGAATATATAGGCTATAAAGAGTGAAACTTTCTTCTAGGTTTCCATTCAGTCACCATACCCTTTTCTGAACATTGTCCATGAACATTTTGGACACCTCATCCGAGTAGTACATTCTAATTCCCCGGGCCAGGTTGGTATCTGTCTTGTTTCTTAGATCATACTGGAGAAAGATGGAGTAAGAACAGCGTGAGAGTCGATATGTACGCATACTGACATCCCGTCTAACCTCCCTTTCCCTCTTCCCACCTAACCTCATCCCGCACACTGACATTCTGTCGAATCTTCCTTACTACCCTCCCATAAAGAGAAACTACATTTTGTTTAATCTTCCGTACACCATCTTCACAAACTGACATCTGTCTAATCTTCCATATCTTCTTTCTACATACTGACATCCTGTGCAATCTCCCTAACCTTCTTCCCACATACATATAATGACATCCTGTCTCTTTCCTCTATTTCTTCTTCTCACACAGTGACATTCTGTCTAATCTATAGCCTCTTCCCTACATACTAGTGTAACCGGGTGGCAAGATAATTTCCATTCTGATTAAGCTCATTAAAAGGAAGGAACGTGAATGCAGTCTGATAATTTTTTCAGATGTTACATACTATTTTAGGGAAGTGTGTCTCTAGGGATTTTATCAAATTATAGTGAAAGATCAATTTTGAGAAGAAGGGCCGAAAAAACATACACTAGAAAATTTTAAACCCCTACCGGGAATCGACTACCAGGGTTTTCCAGTTTGCAAGTCTAAACATGCTACGACTACACCACAGGGACGCTAACTTCACAGAAATTTAATTCTTAAATACCTACTGCCTGAATATGTTCCCTAACTTCCACATGCAAGCCTAGTGTTCACCCGTGACGCTGACACACTTCCCGACTGCTCACACTTACATCCTGTCTGATCTCTCACATCCTCTTTCCACACAGATGTACTGACTTCCTGTCTAATCTCCTTGACCCCTTTCTTACATACTGACTTCCTGTCTACTCCCCTTGACCCCTTTCTTACATACTGACATCCTGTCTGATCTCCTAAACCCCTTTCTTACATACTGACATCCTATCTGATCCCCATTATCCTTTTCCCACATACACATATGCTATCTTGCCTAATCTTCGTTAACCCCATCCTGTCTAATCTCTCTCGTCCTCTTCCCTCAAACACGCATTGATATCCTATCAAATTTCCTTTACCTATTTTCAGCTTACTGACACCCTGTGTAATCTTCCGATGCATATACTTCTTTCAAAGTCTGCATTAAACCTTTTTGTCATTGTCATTGTCATTGTCATTGTCATTGTCATTGTCATTGTCCACATCTTCATCCCTTATTGTCCTTTTGTCAAATCTCCCTTGACCCTCTTTCCAGATTCACGTACTGACTTCCTGTCCGATTTCCTTAATCCCTTTCTTACATACTGACATCCTGTCTCATCTCCCATATCATTTTCCCACATACACATCCTGACATCCTGTCTAATATCTCATACATGTGCATTCTTTCCCCAGATTCTTACCTGACAGCTGATCTAATTTTTCCACAATAATGACATACGCACTGTTGCTACCATCACCTCCCACAACTCTACCGCAGCATGAAGCAATGAATCCTCTTTGAGATACACAATTTTTACACTTTACTTACAATAACATGTACATGAGCACTTACTGTATATACATCGATATCATCTTTCCTGGTGTAAACCCAAGCACCGACACTTAAAAGTGCCACCATCAACACGAACAAGCAAGCGGCAAACTGCCGAAGGAGAGCAGGTCAAACAGTGAAATAAATATCGTGGCTGTTGTCATTAATGATGGTAAGGATCGAAAATGAAGATAATAGGAAAGATGGAATTGGAAAGATGGGATACGCATGCATTTACAGCAGCGATATCTCTTGCGATATCGAATACCACTTCATCATATTATATAAATACATTTTGAACGGTTCTCTCTGTTTTAAAAAAAAAAAAACGTGGTTCCTTCTGGATAAAATGTCAAACTTATTGTCTCAAGTCATAAAAGACGATGGGAGGCTATTCACAGACCATGAACTACTTGTTCTATGTGTAGTGTTCGAAGCGTAAGAAATCAGCTCTTCACAGCAATCTTGACATTGCAAATTTCATTGCAAACTTGGCAAAGCGTGGTCAGTAGTTGGTGTTGATGTGTATTGGAAAGGAGGAGGATAGATAAGAAGATGCATCCTTCTTTATCAGTTCAGCTGGCGACATCACTAATTTTTCTGTCAGAACCTGGCAGTGAGGAACCCCTTGCACGTGAATGACCAATTTTTGTCGTTGTTGCTGCTTTCAGTCAGCAAAGATGCCTGTTCTAGAACTCATATATATGATGCTAGGCTGTAGGTTTTGTTTTCAATGGCTATTAAAAAATCCCCAAAACAACCGGTTTGGGGAGTGTGTGCTGCTCTTTATCAATTTGATAAAACTGGGAACGCAAGTGTATACATGTACGAGGTATTTATGTTGTATAGAGCTTCCATAATCCAAATGAAAACCAAGAAATCTACTCTCTGATTACGTGTGCGTGTCATCTGTTAACTGCTCACATTTCTTCTTTTTAACGTCTAGTGTAACAAGTACGATAATCCTTTCCCAACCATCTGATCTGGTTTTCTTTATGGCACATACCATTTCCACTTCTATACTGCCGTTATCATCGTGTTGCAGTCACCACCACCACCACCAAAACCATCACCACCACCAACGCCATTACCGCCACCATCATCATGAATCAGAATATCCTTACATGGCGGAAATAACATGCTGAAGGATACTGAAATAAAAATTAAATCATTAATTGTCCTTTAAAGTAATTTAAGAAGGTTTGTTGCTTTCCGTGTGATTGCAAAAAAAAAAAAAAAGAAAAAAAGTCGATCTTAATTTACTTGATATAATCTCTTGCTCGCACTGTCCGCCTTTCCCTTCTATCTCTATGATGAAATAGATGCCAAAGAAGATTTATAACAAAAAAGTGATGACACATCACAAATGAGCTCTCAATCAATCTCCCTCCCTCCAAATCAAATAGATATATTATGCAAGGATGCATTCTTCCCCTCCCTTCCCCCTCCCCAGAGACCCACACACACGGATCCACACCAATTAGTAAGCATGTGTTACCCAGTTCATACTCTGGTTTTTTTTTTTTTAATACTGCTGTGGAAACTGAATTTCCAAGAGTTTGAAATTTATAAATAGAACAGGTAGTCCATGGTCAGTCAACAGGCCAGCCTTTCCTCTTGGAGGGGAGGGGGAGGGATGAGGATTTTGGACCAAATTCTCCTGAAACTTTATGGCATGAGACGATACATTTATCATGTTATTCCGAAGGAATATGTTGTTTTAGAAAGAGCTATTCAACATGTATTTATATATGATTTGGTGATATCCATACCATAAGTTAAAGGTATCGGTGGCAATGTCACACAAACGACTACAATACAAATTCTAATATTTTGAAAATGCAATAGCAACATATGTGCCTGCGGGTAAAGGTCACAAATCCAATAAAAATTTGATTGTGTAGTTGTCACTTATCGTTTGAACTAGTAGAGATATTTCAGCGGTTAATATGTGCGTAGAAAAAAAAATTCTTAGCAGTTACAGAGTGGGACCAA
Organism: Ellobium chinense; assembly: GCA_033807755.1. NCBI lineage: Eukaryota > Metazoa > Mollusca > Gastropoda > Ellobiida > Ellobiidae > Ellobium > Ellobium chinense. The sequence goes on along the minus strand of JAWQUT010000012.1, from coordinate 617,693 downwards.
ACGGATTCTTGATCAGGACATCTCTGGTGACTAAAGTCAGCTGAAAAAAAAAAGATTGGTAGTACTTTACTTCCAAGTACTGTATTACTTTTGGCAACTGGACTATTATGATTTAGGCTGCAACTAGTAACTGTACAATAAATAAAAGCAGGATGTTAGGCCCGTTTTCTTCATTTTCAAACAAGGAAGTAAAATATTTGCACTCGCTGAGAGAGAGAGAGAGAGAAAGAGAGAGAGAGGGGAGAGAGAGAGAGAGAGAGAAAGAGAGTGGTGATGATCGTGGGCGGGAGGGAGTTTTCCATCAAGAATAGATGAAAGGCAACCCATGAAAGAAATAACCCTTTATATTACTTAAGCACTTAGCCTACAATTTTCTCTTTAGGATTCTTCCCTTCTTCCCCCCCCCCCTCCTCACTACCATTTTGGGGGTTGTTTGAGAAAAAAATTCTCAAATTTTCAGTTTTCGGGAATTCAAGTATATTTTTATCGATTTTATCAACTCAGGAAAGGATAGCCTACAACGTGCAATAATTTAGACTTCTGCTCAGTAGCGATATGAGCTGGGGAAGGCGGCGATAGAGGCGACGCCCGTGAGCACAAGCCAGAGGTGATGGGAGTGAAAAGATAGAAAAACGGCGAAAGGAAAATGGAAAACATGATGACAAGGGTGAGGGGAATGGAGCGGGAAGAGAGAAGCGTCAAATTTATGGGCGTAAGACACGCTTCCCTCACCATTTTGATAAATTCTGTCACGTTTCTGCATCAGCTAAATGCACTGTACAGTCGTGGTTCCAGGCTGGTTACAGGGTTACAGTAAATATGCACGCTCGTCTTCATTACCTTTTTTTTTGTTTTTGTAATCAGGTGTAAAGAAATCCACACCATAAAACATGCAGGTAGGCCCAGGGCGTAACTGGCATCCCGGCTGCAGCCCCGCAATGCTGGTGGGTGGAGGAGGGAGGAGAGGAGCAAAGGCCCCAAAAGAGAGAAGAAGAAAAACGGGATGAAGAGAAAGGGAAAGAGGCACAGAGGAGCGATTCTGGGGTGTTTTTCTCCCCCCCCCCCCCCCCNAAAAAAAAAAAATTCCTCTCAGCGATAGTTTTGCAGAACGGGGAGATGGCGTAACGCTGCTGGCGTCAAAATAATATTTATTATCATACTCATTACCGAAAGTGTCACGCCAGCTGAAACTTGAGGCAGATCTATATAATATACTGGCCGTACAGCTGGGCCCTGACCATGATTTTGCACGGACGGATGAGTGCTAATCTAGTCAATCAGAGGTACTTACCGTGCCCAACATGCACATGTTTTCTCTCACCGCACCGAAACAACCGATAAAAGTAACGATTATAAGAATGCTGCCAAGCACAATCAGGAGGTAGGCAATGGTCACTGTCGCATCACCGCCGCCCATGGCACTGAAAAACAAGTTTGTATGGACAAAAATACGGCAGTGCTTGAAATTGTCTTTAGCCGGTCACCAGTCTGTTAGTCGTCTAATCCATAACTTCTTTGTTTTTGTTGTCTACCTTTTAGGCTTACCTCATGTGATAGCTCACTTGCCATAATATAGACATACAGTTTGGAAATAGATAAAATAATAATACATGTAATAATAAAAGATGAAAATAGGAAAATAATGTAGCAATAAAGCATATGTGTTTCTATTTTTGAGAGGTCTATTTGGATCAGACGGTAAATGTAATATGATTAGATGCCGAAATCGCGATGCGATCGAGGGTTCTAACTATGTCACTTTTACGGTCTAATTCAAATAAATCCCTTAAAAAAATAGAAACACATATGCTTTATTGCTATTGTAACATGAATTCGCTGCAAAATTTATCCTGAATTTCGTTACCGAACATTGGACTATATTTTTTGCGCGTAGGGGACTGTGACAAGCAGTTGTACGACTCTCTTCTCCTCACCCTCCTTCCACCCGTCGCGCTAACGAACAGGATTGCCAGTCTTGGCTCTTTCGGAGCCAATTAATATCAGACAATTAGCACCGTTTAACAGGCCTTGGCTCCCAAATAACTGACTGGCTCTTTGGCGCCTTCTTGGCCGCCCCCATAAAATGGACCATTGTTTTTTAATATGCTCAGTAGTGGATTAAACTGAATCGGGAACAGAAATCAGGTACATAATGTTGAAAATAGCGGCAGCATTGACATGCATCATTTTATTCAACATCATCACACAATATCATCATGACGACATTTGATGCACACAGTTAACTAAAGCAAGCAAGCAAAGATGCCCCCTTTGATGCTGATAACAATTGAAGTTTACAGTGTAGTGCTCATTGCATGTAATATCTGAATTAGGAACAGAACATTTTACTTTACTTTGGTGATAAACTAATCTAATCAAGGTAACTGCTAGCAAAATTCTGACAGATAACTCTTCAACATTAATAATAATACCTGCTGCATGTAGCATAATCATCTAAAATGAGAGAATCATCTATTTCATGTATGATGCAGGATATGATTGTATTCTTGGTAAATCTAAACAATCAAGAAGTTGTTGCTCTATCTATAAGTGACTCAGATAAATTCAATTCATATTGAGCTTATTGAAATTCCACCCTTCTCAAAATTTAGAATATAATATGGAAACGGTGTTTACTTAAAAACTAACAATAATAAAAACACTTATAAAATTGATATGGTTGCAATTTCATATTCAATCTTGGGTCTGTTAGAAAGCCTGTGTAGTACATTAAGCAGTGGTAGGGAGATTTCTTGTTTATTTTCCTTACAAATACTACAATAACTTCATAGGAGATTATCGACGCAATGGAATGCTTTAAAAATACCATGATAAAGTTGCCATTTTTAGCTGTTTGTGCTCAAAGAAAACAGTATATATGAACAGTCTTGATGACAAAACAAAACGGCTCTACTGAATTGATCACAGACTCTGGATTAAGTGCATGTGATATTCACAGTGGAGTTGCTAGTATTAAAGGTAGGCCCAAGGTTGTTTGAGTTTGTGAGTTTAAGTATGATGCTAAAGTGGAACTGTGCTAATCTGATCGTTTTAGTTGAGTTGCTGCATTTCATCTGTGGGAAGAGCTTCATGTTCATCTCTTCCTACAGAGACTGAGAAGTGAGATACAGGCTACTAGAAGATCAGGATTATCAACAGGACACATTTTCTGTTGCAGAGTGTTAGAAGATTTTCTCTTTTGTGTAGCTGAGTCAGTACTGTGGTGTTCTACTAGAGACTGTTCGTTTGTGTGTCCGGTAAGTTCTCATTATCTCCCTAGCCTAAACTCCTCAATAGACAAAGCTGCGCTCATGCTCTCTCTCTCTCTCTCTCTCTCTCTCTCTCTCTCTCTCTCTCTCTCTCGCGTTCTCTGCCTCCTTTATGATCGTTGTCATAGTCTAGGCTGCCAAAAAGCGATCAGCTGTTGACTTTGTTTTGATTAGTGAAATAAAAAAAAGTGCACCATAAGGCCATGTATTACTCCGCATTTATTAAATTGCCTACAACAGATTAGATCACAGTAAAACTGTCCTAATTTGAGTAGAACACGGAAGCGAGACCAGTTTGCGTGACAATAATAAATAACTGAAATTACATTGAAAATACACTTTAAAGACGGAAAAAAAATCCTACAGAAGGTTTTAGTTAAATCTGACATGTTATCTTTGTCTTCATCCCTGTTGTGTGTATGCAATGACAGCTTTGGCTTTTCACTGTACATGTATATATTTGATTCAACATCATTATCAACAATAGCAGTAGTAGCTGTAATGATAGAGATAGAGAGTTTCCTCTTCTGTCTTTCGAAAATGCAGTTCAACTCCTCCAGCCATTCAGCCACATCTTATGGCCTGTGTGTACAACATTGTCTCCCTCTTTTATCTTCCCTTCCCCCACCTGTAACTGATCTGGTAGTTCTCATCGGTCTTGTCTGTCATCTGCTGGACATGGTGGTCAGCGATGTCGTCCGTTTTCATCCAGATGCCCACTGACAACAAGGCGCATCCCAGAAGCTGAAAACAGAAGGCACAAATTGCAAAGATGTCTCTGAATGCTGCTTGTTAGGATGTGTCGGCGGTATTTGTAGTTCCCTAATAGCGGATTCACATGGTTCCAGTTTTCGTTGGCTTTTCGAGAGCTAAATATTGGAATGCCTTGGTGTGCAATTCAGGTACAGTTCTCTGTGAATTTGAAGTGGAAGATCGCACGCCAAAGTGCAAAATGGTGCGTTAGTATTGTTCCCAAATTTAGCAACAGAAATACAAACTAAACTGTGTGAAGCCCCCGTAAGCGTGCTGCCCTTTTCCGAGACACTTTACAACTGTGTAAAATGGCACTTGTTAGTAATTGCAGTTGTTAGTTAAAGAGGAATGCTGTGATATTCACGGCAGCTGGCATTATGAAGGTCAGTGTGAACATTGCTGATTAGGGTGTGAAACTGCGGTACGTACGATAATGAGCAAATATTTTGCTGCCAGTTCTGTCCTTAAAGATGCACGAGAATGCCAGTGAGAACCTATAATCCAAGACAGCAATATATTATGCAGGGTAAAGGACGTCAAAATTGACGTCAGTGTCAAAGTGGGAAGTCTCTCTTCCCTCCTCCGTGCAATATGGATGTCTGAATAATGATGCGGCAGCGTCATCAACTGATCGCAGGAAGGGGGAAAAAGACTGGCCCTCAGTGTCGGACATACTCGATCTGCAACTACTCCAGTATTCCTCTCTTCCTCACTTCCTTCCTTCCTTCCTTCCTTCCTTCCTTCCTTCCTTCCTTCCTTCCTTCCTTCCTGCCTTCCTTCCTTCCTGCCTTCCTTCCTTCCTTCCCTTCTGGTGTCCCTATGTCATTCTCTTCTTCCTTTCTTTCTTCCTTCCTTCCTTCCTTTCTTTTGTGTCTCCTTCATTCTTTCCTTCCTTCCTATCTTTCTTTTGTGTCTCCTTCATTCTCCCCTTCCCTCCTATCCATTTTTAAAATATTTTCCATTTCATCAATATTACAGGTCAATCCAAACTTAACACGCCTTTTAAGATGTGCTCATGTGCTTGAGAAGACCCAGGAAAAAAACCAAAAACCTCCACACGTGTACGATGAAAGCGATGTAATAATTGAAAGCATGTAATAAGAGCACATGATGGACAAAAAAGCCAAATTTTCGAAGCATGAATGCACCATCGTTAAGACTGAATAAAGTATGATGAAGAACTGCATAATGAGACTAGGAAGGCCTCACACACCTGTGTTCTATCACACTGCCCCAGAGCTGGGTAACTCGTTTCGAATCGACTGATAAAATGATTCCATTCCACTTGACTTCAACGTGGACACGCATGTGAAAAATAATGATCTATTTTCTAGTACTATCTCTCTCTGAAAATTATCTATGGTGTATAGCGATACAATTTGACGAAGAAAGATCATCGTTCTGTTACCGCACGCGTATGTAATATGACGCAATATAAAAAGATCTGGAGTGACCGGGATTTGCCCTTGCGGCTAAAGTTATTCCCCTTGTGGCAAAAATGATGACGTCACTGAAGTTCCAGCAACTACAGACACCTCCATCTGACATGGTATTATTCAGTTTTCAATCAAGGTTTTGGTCATCCAAATTCAAAAGTAAAGTTTGACCGTGTAAGTCAGCATGATTTTGTTTGACACAGATGCCATTTACATTCAAATTAATAGATTCATACCGGCGTGTTATCACACAGGCAGGCAGGGGCATTATCATGTTGACAAACATCTGAAAGACTGTTTTATTAGAATAACAGGGTACCGTATGATTTAACATGATCTGTAGGATGATAAAACTTTCTTTTCATTTTGATGACGCACTGACTGGAGTTGATAAAAAAAAAAAGAAGCTAATGTGGCGTGACTCGACTTCCAACTTGTCAAGTTTGTGACATGACTTGCATTGAGAATGACTTGTAATCCACATAAAACTGAAAANATATATATATATATATATATATATATATATATATATATATTCTTAACAACAAAACCTGCCTCTATCTGAAAGGTTGTCGATAAAGACCTATCTACCAGGTTCAACATTCAAGTGAATACTTGACATGACTATGAATGATTTCAGAAAGATTTAGACTTGAATCGAGTCAAGAAAAGTAACTCTCAAGGCTTGCGATTCGACTCAATTGCCCCTTATCGAGTAATGATTCAAGTTGAATAGATTTACCAAAGAAAACAAAATCAAATGACTTGACCCAACTCTGCTCTTCCCACTCTCATCTTCTTACTATCCGTATGCTTCCAAAACTGCTCTATCACCGCAGCCTCACCTACCATTCGCTCACTTCCTGAAAGTAAAAGGTGCTGTCAGGACCCAATATCTATCTATCTATCTATCTATCTATCTATCTAGTATATATTCTGTCATTTATATATAATAGGATCTTGCAATTAGACTAACTCTAAGTGACGTAGGAACAGTACGCTTCGCTGTGAACAAATTGGCGTGGGTGAACAGGTTGCACTCGCGCTGGCTGGAGATCGAGATCTAGGTTAAATACAGAAGTATGCCTGCCGTTTGCGTTTTCGTTACAAGAACACTGGAACCCTAACAATGAGTAATGAGCTAGGAGGACCCGTGACGTCTCGCTGGCAAGGGCGTCATCCTTTCTCTATTTTAATGTACTCAGACACATCAGTACACAACATGTATTAATGGCAAGGTCAGGGCACCACTACAAAAACGGACTTTTGAGCTAATAAGGCAGATCTATAATGAAAACTAAACACACAGTTACTACTGGAATGATTCTCTTTTCAGCAGTCGACCACAGTGCATCTACTTGAGAGAAAAAAAAAAGGANTTTTAAGATTTAAAAAAAAAAAAAAGCAAATGCTCTTTTTCCTCACTTTTAGTTCTTATTCGCTCACTAAGGACTGAAGACATGTATACACGTCCTCTATCGCGCACCGTTCGTGTAACACCATGCTATGACGCATCTTCCATAGATCTAATTGAGTGCTAATGATGTAGCAAGGTGTTCTGCACATTCACAAGGCCTTTCCAACCATCTCATACTTTATGTCATTAAACTCCTCTAAGAAATTGCATAGTTTTAGTACTGTATGATAATTCCATGACATTTGAAAATTGACCAGGTGTACGTATTCTGCTGCTGCGTATCAGCCGCGAGGGGATGTGTGCGCAGCTTCTAGACATTCGTTACAAAAATTTGGAATGTTGGCGGTACACCGGAAGTGGGGGCTCGGTAAAATGGCGGCCGCCACCTACGGTTTCGGATTTGTTAGTGGAATTTTATTGCTGAGTCGCGGGTTAAGTTTTTTGAATGAATGAATGAATGAATGAAAACACAAACTATACATCGAAGAAAGAATGGATGATGTTTCGTTTTGTATGACTATTTTGGAAAAGAAAAAAAAGTTAAGGAGGAGGGAGAGCAGGAGAGTTTCATGACAGAAAGAAACCACAGTTATTCGCCGTATCTGTTGTCAAAGGAGCGACATTATGACTTATGAAAAGGTTAGCCTACATATTACAATACGGTCGGCCCTTGATCCCAGTTAGGCGATGGAAAGATAAGAAAGGTGGCGGGGAGATGATGTATGGAGAGAGTGAAGGCAGTAAAATAAACGCTGCTGTAGGGAGGGGGTGGCGGAAAAGCTGGATATGATAAATACGTGTGTGACATTTCCTTTAGGCTAACAAGACTATAAACACCTATGATTCATCTCTGCGTTACAACAATCACAAACAGACTAGCCCTAAAGATATATGCATTGACACGTGAGAGACACTGGCTGCTGGTGGTGATGGGAGGGTGGTGGGGAAGGGAGACCTCTCTATGTGTCAGACTACGAACTCTGTCCTACTTTCTCATATAATTATTTAACCGACTACTGAAGCTTTCAATCCCACCTCACCTTCCCTCCCTTCTCCATGGAAGTTAGTCTGATTAATATCTTACACTCTGACAGAAAAAAAGAAGTCAAGAAAAAAAAATATCATCGTCTTTACTGTCATTTAAGAATTATAAAATTTAAGAACTTTGGAACAGACGTAAAAATCTGTTTTCACAGATAAATAATTTTCATGCAAATTTTCGACCTGAGGAAGACTTTTTCAGGCATAATATGATTCTAAACTTTATTTTACTGTCATCATTTTCATCACTGTCTAGTTCCACCATCACCATTTTATCACTTAAAGAGCTGCTAATAACACTACTAACACAGTCAGATCGACCACCGTCAAAAAAATACAAACACTAACATGCAGTGCCATCTGAATATGCATTTGCCTAAAGTAATAGCTCAAACTGCATGGCATTACAATTCTAATCAGATGTCGATCTTAGTCTGCAACAGCCGCCAGGACAAACCGACAGGAATAAGAACAAGATACAAAGACAACTGCGACGACAAAACAGATCACAGTTATCTGGGAATAAATTATCCTATCACAGTTTATTGTTACATAATTTATGTATACTCACCCATAAACAAAAGTTCAATACAAAGAGAATATATTTGACGCATTTCAAACACTGTCCCATGATGACTGTTTAGAGCTTAGAGCTGGTAACAAAACAAGAATGAACGCGTTAGTACTACAAAATTTACGTGAGGAACAGAGAGCTTTCATTTTCCAGTCTGGGGCTCATAGTCATACGGACCATTACGGCGGAGGCAGGCATGAACATGTTCTTGGTACAGTATTAGATTATAGTGCATGTTACCTACTAGAAGTGAAGTTCACATTTGATTTTTTTTTTTCTTTTCATGTAATGTACAATTATATGCTCGTAACAACAGGAAATACCATTATGCACATGCCTTTCTTTGCCATAACGGTCTGTAAGAGATGCGGATGTGAAAATATAAGCTCTCTATTATTCATTACATACGCCCACTTGCAAAAAACATGTCCTAGAAAGTGCTCGAAAATCCACCCACAACATGTTCTTTTAACAATGAATTGAGTATTTGAAGTGAAACGAAAACACATGCGGGCACAGTAGTGTTTTTCTCCAATTTATTACTGTTTTTGAAGACTTCTCCAAACAAAGGAGAGCTCTCCATTAGTGTATGATAGTCTTCACATCCTAGAAACCACATTCAGCTAGTGGCTAGTTATAAAGGTGAAAAACTACAGTTTATTTTTAAGCGTGCTACACACTCTGTTGCGAACAGACGAAAACATAAGCTGTCCAAAAGAACGTCCGTTCTGCAAAAGGGAAAAATATGTTACATTGTACACTTCAAGGTAAACGTTATTTCTCTAATGGTAGGACAAAACTGCAACATCTGTGCAACTAAGTGTCTTCTATACTTATTCAATTACTTACTGCAATCGCCACAGGCCACCCTTATAAGACTACCCGCGTGCTAATCGCTTTTTTCGCGAGTCAAATCTCGTGCCCATTTCTTGACCGGCTGTGACTGCAGCATCCCTTTGTTGTCCCCTCTCGCTCGCTCACGGTGACGTCACAGGATCAAAACTACGCCTGGCTTGCTTTGTTTACTCATAGTTAGGAGTGGAAGCCAAAAATTGTGCCTATCAGTTAAGCATTGCATAGAGTATGCCATTCTGCCCGGTTACACAAGCATGAAACCGAATGGCGCTATTTTCACACACCATGTGAACACGTACATACATGCAATTTCAGTAATTGCTATGAAACAGTGACGGGGTCCACCGGTAAAGCAATTTCCTTTCTTTGATTTGTTGTAATAGCATATGTGTGTGTGTGTGTGTGTGTGTGTGTGTGTGTGTGAGAGAGAGAGAGAGAGAGAAAAAGAGAGAGAGAGACTGAGTGAATGACTTTGATAGATTGAGTGAGTGAGTGAGTGAGTGAGTGAGTGAGTGAGTGAGTGAGTGAGTGAGTGAGCGAGCGAGTGAGTGAGTGAGAAGTAGCTGGACCAATATAAATTTTTATTGCTAAACCTGCTTCTGTGACAGAGTTTGTCCCAAGCATGGCCGTCTTATGATATGAAAGG
>JAWQUT010000012.1:555513-572878 GCA_033807755.1 Ellobium chinense | reverse complement strand
CCCACCCCTCCCCTCCAACAAATCAATAGGATGAACACAACCTCTAAAACAAAACAAAACAAAACAAAAAAAAAGGCTGCGTCTATGCCCTACTTTTAGCCCGCGCAAACTCTTCGGAAATTTCACAGTGAGAAGAGAATTAAAAGACCCATATGCGGTTGAGTGATTTGGGATCAATACCAACCTCGTCACCTGCGCTACTAAATTTAACACTTAGGGAAACGTTGGATGGGGCGCCAAAACTAAGCCGTGATCATTTTTTTTCTTTTTTTAAATAGGGTGATTGCCCAGAGCGTCCAGCCTTTGTAAGTCTCCATCAGCCGGGACAGTGTTTGCGAAAACCCTTGGCACTTTACCGGAAGTCTCTACTGTTATATATTTTGTATCTGCGTGTCTCATAAGCACACAGAGGCCGAGAAATGGAAAAAAAAAAAGGAATCTGCGGCTTTAGTTTAAGTTAGACGGTCCTTAAGTTGTACTGATGCTTTGTAGCTATCCACCCACTAACATCGGTAGTTTAGTTGTTCCATAAAAGTGCACGATCTCGCATAATCCTTTGTATCCATGCTCCGTTATACTGCACGTGATCGCACTGGTCATGTATGTGTGACTTACGCCATACATGCATTCAGCTGTGCACACGTTTCTTTCCTCTGCTTGCCTGTAGTTGAAACCCTAGTGTCCTTGTAGACTACGATCGTCTCCATACGATTTCTTTAATCCTTTAATTGATTGCTTCTCTGTGATGAAATTATGAAAACTAAACGTAATGGGCGCTTCATTTAACCCTGTTATTACGGATATATTTGTCTGGTCCTATGTTTAACCGATTTTTGTCGTACTTCGGCCTGTGTTCATTCTCACCGCTTGTAATAACGGAGGTTAGGAGGTTTGTCGGGACTGTTGCAGTGATCTCATATTGTTCTAGGGTACGCTAATAATATTCTGTTGTCTGAAGCAAACCGATTGTAGGATTTATGCCCCGACTTGGACATCATCAATAATTCCAGGAGAAATTCCAAGAAATGTTCATGCTTTTCCAGGAGCGCATTTTTCTCCCTGATAATGTTCGCTGAATTCTCCACAAAAACTTGCAAATTTTTCGATAGGTAGGATTTTCCAGGAGAATTCAGGAGAAAATTTTAAAATTAAAGATTTGCAGGAGATCTTGGCTCAAATTTAAATTCCAGGATAATTCCAGGAGCTCTTGAAATTCCAGGAGGATGCATGAAACTTGTGAATGGGTCCCTGCCAGTGCCCACATATAATTATTACAGTAGGCAATACGAATAGTATAGTAGGTCTAATAGACATTTCCTTTAAAACCCCTCATCATGGGCGTCCTTTGGCTCAGATCCCCTGTACATATAAGAGTATGTGTATCGTATTCTACTCGGTCAAAAAAAAACCCAAAACAACAACAACAAACAAACAAACAAAGGTCCCAAAGAACAAAGGAGTAAGGAGATAATTATTGATGACTCTGTCATTGTGTGCCGCTGCAGTCCCACAGTCATTTCGGGAGTCACAGGTAGGACACGGATCCATGAAACTTTTTAAGCACAAGCTGGAGCCAAATTGCTTTCACGCATGAGCAGTTGATACGCAGGTGTAAATAGACATAATAANGTCCTTCGCGTATTTCATTTTCATGAATGTTATCCGGATAACGCTGGATTTTTTTTCTCCGTCGCTCAAAACGCCGAAATATCCGGATTTTCTTTCCCGCCGCTAAAAACGTCGAAAAATCCGGAAATCCGGATTTATCCGGAAAATTGGCATCCCTGTTCGGTGCTCCTTCTCTGCCCTGTCCAATGTTTCTATTCTTTCCTGGTGTTAAATACAGTGTAATTGCAACCAAGGCATGAAAAGAACGCCCATCGAGCTCTGATTGATGGTTGAGCCAATACAATGGTGTAGCAATTTAAAACATAAAAAGTGTTTTCTTTTGGGGAGGAGTGGGNGGGGGGGGGGGGGGGGGGGCATGTGCAGGGTCTAAGCGATTGCTGAGGAAGACACTCAGACTGTAAGAAATTTATCAACCATGGAAGGAAGCTGAGGATTATATGAAAAAAAAAAGGGATGGGGAGGAGGAAGCTAGGCCATGACATTGTGCTAGCAGAGTACCTTCAAGAGAAAGTCTGTGCATTGGAGGTCGGTGTGGGGGAAGTAGCGTAATATAAACGACCACCCTGACTATGCTTCGTCTTCTCATCCTACCTGGCGTGAGTCCCAGTAAGTTCATTGTGACCCCTGGCTGGCTGTGAAATGAAAAATCTATTACGGTGGGATCAGTTCTACAGTTCGCAGTATATCATTAGAAACTGCAAGGTTCAGAGGCTTAGATATCTTAACACATAGATCTAGTTTGTTAAGGAAAACAAGAAAGATTTATTGTCTCTTCCAACACTTGATCAATATTATATACCGTATATATATATATATATATATCGCACATCTGAACGTGTTATCCCGCCCGTGCTCTTGCCAATAAGAAGAGAGGGAAGGAAAAGGGAAGAGAATAAAGATGAAAAGAAAACAGAGGTAAAAGAAAATGAGTCTGGAATATAAAGGCTTAAATAATTGAGGCTTGGTAATATTACTACAGTACTTAAATATACGATATGTACTGTTCCATTTTTCTGTGTTATCATGTGTAATATTTTGTGCCATTGTAAACCAATGTCTCTACAAGGTCAATAAAGGCCTATTTTCATTTTTCATAACTAAAATTAAGGGCATTTCAATGCCCTTAAAAAGACATGAAATGGCTTTAAAAGGCAGTTAATTTTACTTTAATATATGAAAAAAAATTTGTTATACTGGCATGCCCTAGAATACAGTTACCCAGTTTTGATGATGGAACACCTTAGTGGTTGGTAAATATCCATAACACTCACAAACCCATTTTATGAATTTAAGCTTTTTAAAGACATGTAAAATCCCTAAACCCAGTAGTTCAACTGAGAGATGAATGCTTTTTACCACTAACACACACATACAGTACAACCCAAACTTTATCACCATGCTGTCCATACCATTGACACCAGCACAATAGTGTTTCTTAAAAATTATATCATTTTAATAAAATTTGTATTTCCACAATGAATGGGTGAAACTTTGAATATATGAAAACTGACAACATAAAATGTTAACTGAACTGGAAATGGTGTGCAAACAAGAGAAAGTCTTAAATGTGTCGAAAATAGTCTCCATTCAACAAAATACAGTACAAAAACTCATAACATCAACACTAACCTCCAATAAAATTCTTATTGCGCATTTACAGTATGAACTGACAACAGTGAAAAATATGAAGCAGTATTACATTAAACTACAATTCAGACAGAAACCGGATGAAGTAAAAGCTGGAAGTACAGTTTACTATATGAGACAATGAACAGCTCAAATGAGATTAATCAAGGTAATATGAGGACTTGTTAACACTTAACTTTTTAACAATTACAGTATACATATACTAGTTTACTAGCAGTCAGGGCCAAAACTACCCAAAATGACATCACTTAGGGAACTGCTTTTCTAAATATTTGGAATTGTTGGCAGGGACAGAAAACAATAAGGACAACCAATGGTGCTTGCTCCATCAGTGGCACTGTGAAGCCTGAGCTACAGTGATATTCCTGGTCTCAGGTTGTCAATATACATGTTCTGTTGTTCGCCTACGTACCACAGTTGGGGTCTGGGTTTGAGATGTAGAAACTTATTAAACCTGCTGTTATGTTGATACATTTCCTCACTTGGAGGCTGTACTAATAAACGCCACCCTGACCAACTTCTGGTTTTGACATTTTTGGTCTCCCTTTGATGCTGCTTTTTCAGTCTCCCTTTGATGTTGCTTTTTCTTGTTGCACATGAAATATTTATGCAATGCACAGCGCCAAAAATGTCACTAGTCAGAAAAAAGCTCTATACAATGGCCAAATAAAAGCCTTTGCTAGCTTGCATACCTGAAAAACCTAATACTCCTACTTCATATGAACCAGTTTTGGACTTTTGCAACAAAACTGTGAATGGAAAAAAAATGATAAATTTCACCGACAACACTATTTTCTGATTGTACTTCACTGTGTTCTAATGCAACACAACACCATTTAACCATGTTCATTTGTACAGCTTCCTTTCAATAACCCCTTTGCAAAAAAAAAAAAAAATTGTATGAAAATAAGACGCTTCTCTTGTAGAAATTGGATTTGGCGTTTGTTGCTGTATTGCGTCCAAATGATGATCTGTCAACAGTCAAAACAAGGCTCCAAACATATGACTGAAAAAGCATTCTGTCTAGATGTCACCCATGAGCTTTGTTTTTTGAAGGGAGTTTCTAACTGGAAGGCAAACTTACACATAAGTATAGATAAGAATCCCATCACTACTTGCTGACACACTATGGTTTTATCTTTTTACATACAGTATTTACATTAGCTCAGCTTAACACACCAACTTGAAGAAATAGGCCTTGTACATGTATAGTAAAAAAATGACATTCATGGGGTAAGACACTTAAAACCTTGGTGTTTACTTAGGACAAAGAAAAACATGGAAGCAAGAAAATGAGTGAACACCTTGTTCAATTTATGCCTCTATTATTAGAAAGGTTGCTGCCTTTTGGAACAAAACTGTGCCCACTTCACTGGGACATGAAACTTTATACTGGTTTTCTTAAGAATGTCATCAAACTTCACTTACATGTAACATGCACGGAATACAGCCACAAGACAAAGATTTATCTATACAGATTTCAAGCAAAAATAAAACATATAAATTAATGAAACCCAAGATTCAAACATGTGTATTCATCCTCTTGTGCACACAAGTCAAACAGTCAATCATGGACTTGCACATAAATTTTCTGTAGCCTCTCATCCCACAAGCATTTCATGATACAGGCATAAGATGTTATTTTTCAAATGTACTTCGACAAACAGGCAAAATACGCACTCATTCTTGTACACAATTGCCCAGGACAAGGATTTCGAGACCTGATTTGCAAATTCATAGACAAATAAGAAGTAATGGACAATGGAATGAAAATGTTAAAAAATATTACGCTTTTAAAAAAAACAATTATGTTCATTACTTCTTGTAAAATCGATTTTCCTCCATCCCCATATTTGCTATTCTGGCCCAATTTTTATGTCCAACATAAACTGGAATGGAGCTGTAGAATAGTTTTGCACACATTTTCATGATGATTTCTGCAAGTTTTGTGTAATTGGAGGAAGTAAGACTTGGCAAAAGTAAAGTTGTAGAACTTGTCCTCAGGTCTTTTATATTTTTTTTTCTGCAAATTGCAACATTTGCCAGAACTGTATGATTATAGTGGGCTAATAGCATTTTGGAACCACACTGTTTTTTACTCTTGTTTTCTTGACAATTGCACACTCTTTCATTCCCAAAACACTATTTCAAACATGCATGCAAAGTAACACCCACGACTGGCAGTGTAATAAAAAACAAGATCAGCAAACATACACATCCTGCCAATTACACCTATAAGACTTGTCCTGCTTCCCTTCCTTTCTCAAATCACCAAGTTAAATAAGCTGCAGGTATCATTTACAAAGCAGCACTACATACATACCACACCCAGCAATGACACAACTGAATGAATTAAAATTACACATTTCTATTTGCAGCTGATGACTAAGATTAAGAACAATCAAATATACAAGAAATATAAATGACATTGTAAACAGGGAAAATAGTAAACATTTTATTACAGGAAAACTTTACAATGCACTTCCAACAAGTGGCAGATGACTGCACATCTGAGAGTAGAACTTCCCCCAACCCTGGACCCTATATAAAATGTATCAAAAGGTGTGAGTTACTTTCCGCCAAATATGTACCTAAACTCAATCATAACTAACAAATGATAATCACTGGCATATACTTCTTTTTTTTTTCGGTCACAACTTCACCTGACAAAATTTTCGCTGATCTTCATCTAGAACTTAGTCAATTCAAGGTCTGTACAGCTGATTATGCTGCATCATATTATCCCATGTATACCCAAGGTTCTTGCTGCCTGCTTTCCAACACCATGTCTTTTGCAGTGATACTTCATGAAGAAATACTGAATAATATTGCTGCCTTCAGCAAGCACAAACATACATGTCTTCCTAAACATTCATTCGAAGTTAACCCTCAATGTGATAATTTCTATTGACAGCTATATGGCCACAAATTGAAAATCTAGGAATGGTTTATGTCCTAACATCAAGAGCATGGAAGCATATAATGATTTATTACTTGCTCATGGACAATTCTGACTAATGGCAACTTTATTCTCGCTCGATCTTACGATTAATGCTTAACCTTGCAAAATTTGTGATACCTAATTTTAAATCAATGCCTCAATATTTTTTTTTGGAGGTTCACAACAAGGGTTAATGCTTGAACTTGCTAAAATTGTTATATCCCATTTTTAAATCACTGCCTCAGTAATTCTGCTGGATGTCTTGAGATTTATTTATCCGTGAGTTGCATCATCTTCCACAAAGTCTTCAGCTTCCTCTCTTGTGACACACTCCACATGACTCACCTGCAAAAATGAAGATGATTGTTCATGAAACGAATGTGAACATTTTGGGGTGCTAGAATCACAACAAAAGCTTAAACTTTTCATTGCTTCCATTGCAAAGTGTTCCATCATCCTCTGTAAAGCTTCGACAATTTACCACTTTGCAGTGGGAACGCTGCTGGGTCTGGGGACCTTCTGGTGGTTGAAGGACGTGAACAAATGCAGACATCATTGTATCAGGTATCTGTTTCCTACTACTTGCAAGAAGATACCTCAAATTCAAAGTACATGTCAGCTTACACACATGAAAGTGGTGGAAAGAAGAGCAAACTTTCATCATATTAAGTATCATCCTGCATATACTTTCATCATGAAACAAGCTTTTCTGTCTACATGAATGAGACAAGACAAGTACTTTTAGTTTGCAAATATAAACTGCTGCCCATTCACATGACACTGTAAGTCTTGTAGATCTGCTTGGTTAGCACATACATTACATTATTCACTTTAGCCTGAATTCTTAAGACAGCACAGACTTCACAAACCTTGTTCCTAAATTTAACACCATAGAATTTGTCAGCATGTTCCAGTAATTCTGGTCTGAATGTAGTAGTGATAAACTGAGCATCTTGTGCCAGCTCATGGATCATGTCTGTAAAAGAGGAAAATTTATGGGAGTGAGCCCACAGCCTGAGATAAATGAAGAATGTCCTTGACAAAGAATAACCTGACATTCAATGTGATGACATGATCACTAATCTTGCACATCTTTAATGTTTTGGTCTGTATTGTTAATCTTAATCCTGCTACATGTAAATAATTATTTCAAAGAATAAAAGTTTGCAGCAATAGGACAATAGTAAACATTCACTAAAATAACAGGAGGTTAATGAAAGCAGTGTTTTGCAATATAGTGTGCATTGACATGAAATTGTTGTCACAACCCTAAAATGAAAAAAAAAACAAACCAAAAAACCCATATCCTCTCCCACTTCCCTCTGAATAACCAACATCCAAACTCTTGGCCCAACAAAACTTTACAAGCTATGTCCTCAGTCTACAGATATTTTGGGAATTTGAAGATTCTCACCTGCCACAGCCTTTCTGTGTGAGGAGTCGAGGGCCTGATCAATTTCATCAAAGAGGTAGAATGGGGCTGGATCACACTTCTGAATAGCAAAGATGAGGGTGAGGGCTACTAAAGATTTCTGACCACCAGAGAGTTGCTGCATATCTCTCATCTCCGCTTTGTTGCCAGTAAAGGACACCTGGTGGTGGACATGGAGAGAAATTACATTAACAGAATGAAACATGACATGATGTAATCCCACCGACATTTGTGACCAGTTTTCCTTGAATGGAAAAAACAAAGTAAGAAAAAGGACAATTTTTTTTCTTCATATGATGTATAATTGTTGACTTTAAAAAATAACAACAGAAAAAAACATCAAGTATACACCACAAAGTCACTGGGTAAAATCAGTCAGTAAAGTAGTGACAAACTGTCATATGAAAAACATTTTCACGAATATGGGTCATATTCTTGACTTATTAGCTTTTGTTTTAAACTTCATCTCTCAGCAAAGGATAGTTATGACTATCAAATAGTTTGTCCTTACAAAGAACTAACATGTCCTATGTCCTTACAAAGAACTAACATGTCCTATAATTATAGTCTGTCCTTACAAAGAACTAACATGTCCTATTCTGTCCTTACAAAGAACTAACATGTCCTATGACTGCTATGATTATTCTTTTACCATTCTGCCATGGTCTTCGGATATTTATTAAGTGACCAAAGCTTCATACTCTGGGCACCTTACACAAGAGCATTTATAAATTTAGATGTGGAAAAGGCATTCATGGCTTCTCACTATCTATTAGAAGTTTTCTCTTTCGATAAGAACGAGCACTATCAGCTTACCTTGATACCAACTCCAGTGAACTGTTCTACTAATGGTATATCAGCCTCTGCACCCTGAAAAAGAAACATTAAAAAAAAAAAAAGTTCGAGTATGCATGATACAAATCTTTCCATTTTCAAAAAGTATTTTAAATGAACATGAATAATTAGAGATCACAAATAATCATAATTCCAAATCTATGAATCAGGATTTTCTGTTTCTCTTTACCAGATAGTCATGAGGCTGCTCATAAAACCCTGTGGCTGACATTCTAGTGTCCCTATCTACCATGAAGAACACTTTCACTATACAAATATCATTTAATAAGCATCACTCTCTGAAGACTGTATTTTTTTTTAGAAAGATCTAGGCAGAGTCAGAAAATATTCTGCTCCAAAGCAACAAGGGTCCAGAGATGTTAATAAGCAGTGACAGGTCTAAGCTGAACAGAGAGAGTTCATATTTGAACTTACATCTCCCTCCACCTCTCCTTTCTTCATCACAAGGACTCCGTGACCCTGAGGCACTAGTTTCTTAAAGATTTCACTGAAATACCGGGACACCTGTTGAAAGATATGAGAGGGTATATAAACATGTACCATAACTGCCACAGAACAGTCATTTTATGACATGAAAAGATCTAATAGCAGATACATGCAGAATTGAAAGAGAACTGAGGAAGTCTACTATGTATTCACCAAACATTTGGAAAAAGGACGGTGTAGGCCATTATAGTAATTTTCAATCAATTCTGACAAACACTGGGAACATCATGATTTAAGCATGCACAAAAGAAAAGAAATAGTTTGAAGAGCAAGACGTGTATCATACCTGCTTAAATGTGAGTTGAATTGCTTCATATTTTCTGTGGTCCAAAGCATTCATCAGATCTATGATTGACTTTAAGAAAAAAAATAACAACAAACATATTTATTATGAGGTAACAAATGATTATCATGCATGCCAAGCAAGATTTTAGGCTATAAAAAGAGAATTCAAATCAATACAACAAGAAAAATGTACTGAGCTTGGGTATTATAGTCTGAAATAATTATTTTCTATGTTAATATACATATTCCTTCAATCCCCTGCATTGCCTCAAGAAAACAGAATCCCACATCTTTAAATGAATATTATCATCAAATAAAAACTTTATTTGACCATTTAGGCACACTGTTTTGTTTATCAGCATGTACCCAAACACAAATGACACAGACACATCTGCTTGCACAACTGCACATCGCTTCATCCCAAGACAGTCACATCACAGCAGACAAAAAGCTGCTGGCAAGAACAAAATTGCAGTATCTCTCTCTATTGTATTTAACTGATATTCCTTTGCCCTAATATTTATAAGATTTTAATTTGGGGTGGTGGGTGACGAATAGAATCTTCCATGACATACAGCAGAACCTCACAACTCCAACCTCAACATTCTCAAATTCCTCAGTTTTTAATGCAAAGTTCTAATCCACTGCTTTATATTAAATTTACCACACAATCTTAACTATCCCTTTATTTTGAATGTCCATGCCAGTTCTTGGAATCTGATACTGCGAGATACTACTGTATTTACTCTCAATACATCTCATCAAATACAGATCAAAAATTTTAAACCTTCCTTAACCTACCTGTTGAGCACTGTCTAACTCCTCCTTTCTCTTCATCAACTTTTCCTTTTGGTCAGAGAAGTTTACAAACTGATCCAAGGCCTTCTTGTTGACATGACTGTAGCGTTTCAGCTGCTGGTTACAACTTTCAAGTTTCTTGAATAACTGGAGATACAGTATAAAAAATGACATGTGCCTCTGTCTATCATGAAATTTAAAAGTCCACCCTGGATGGCAAAGATAAAGGATAATTCTACTGAAATGTTGGAGATTTTGGAAACTTTTTGTAAAAGAATATGTACACAACTGTGAAAACATTCTTATAAATGCATTATGAACCTCTTTCCCAGACTGAACAAATGAACTATGAAAGAATGATGACACCTTTCGAAAAAAGGGCTTAGGATGCTAAAGAAAGGACATGCAATTGAATGAAATTAAAGGACTTACATATTCGATGTGGACCAACAAAAATGTAAACACTAGCCTAAATATAACATGTACAAACTCATCATTGTGATGGCAATTAACCCCACAAAATTTTCTCCATCAGCATCCGAATCAGTATTTATAGACTTCATCACTTATATTACTGATAAATTGTTTAGCAGAATGAATGATAAGACTTCAACATGAACATTTTCTAGATCAGCTAAATTTTCCATTCTAATGTTAAAAAATGTCACCAGGAGTCTTAAAATTCACATAAACACCGAGTGATTGCCTGCCATGTATTGATCAAGAGTAACTTGTCTTAGGAAAAAAACTCCATATCTGCAGTTCCCTGCCTAATAAAATGTAAATCCACAGTTTCAAGAAAAGATTTTGACCAAAGTCGATCATAAATGGAAATGACAAATCAGAAATTCTCTGGAAAATTTAAGTGTGTATGAGTATGCTAGAAATTCCTGCAAAATGTAGGTGTCTCTGAGATGTCAAAGGGAAGAGCCATCAGACAGAAACTCCCAGATCACTAGCTTTATTTATTATCCTTATCTAAACTCTAAGCCAGCAAGAGAGACCATTTAAAAGAAAAAAAATAAATCCATCAACGAGATGGGCATAACAATTTGAAGTTATACTCTTGAAAAAAAACAAGCATGCAAACTCAGCCTGTTCCCATGAAACAAAGCACTTACCTGCTTTAAACTCATATTTTGATACTTTTCAAAGGCATCTGATGGCAATGACCCTAACTCTCTTATCTTCTTCATGCAGTCCTCTTTCTGTACAAATAAAAAAAAAAGGAAAAAAAAAGCAAAATCAGTTGAGTAAAACTTCACCTAAAGTCATTTTGTCCCCTTATCTGGATTTAATGGTTGATTGAACAGTGTTTCTATTAATACTGAGAGTACAGAGACAAAAATCACCACCATCCCGGATACCTTGATCAAAATGAATAAACCAGAATGGTTCAAATGAAGTTTAATAAAAGATACAACAGCAAGGCCTACTAGTTAACATGAACCAGCCAGCTAAGATAATGAATTATTCAAATACAAGAGAATGTTAGGAATTACTAACTTACATGAAATATGCAGACATTATTGCATAGGCATACATACATTTTATGTCAATAGATGTAAAAATTCTGAACTTAAATGAAATGTATGCATTAGTACAATTCATCCATGTTAACATTAGTCACAATGCACAAAATTGATATTTAGAAAAAAACTAAACGGCCTGCCACAATTTAACTGGCATGAAGAGACTTAATTCTTCATTAAAATAGTAGTTTTTGAACCCACACATGACTTTCACTGCCATCACAACCAGCCTAAAATTCTGAGCATAATGAAGGCAAAACTTAAATTTGACCTAATCTGTTGTATATGATCTTCTACATTTGTATGGAATGGAAAGAACTTACTGACCTTTTTAATGAGTAAGCTTTGCTTCTGTGAGATCTTATCCAGTTCTTTGGCATCTTCTCCAATCTTGTCCTGAATGTCTCTCTCCTTCCCCTGAAAATTCATTTCAGAAATCACATCAGCATCTTTTAGTACATCAACAAGCACTGCTTATTTCTACCAGATTAGCCTGACATATAGTAAAAATCCTGAACTCTTCATTAAATCTTAAGGTTTTAAAATATGAAAAGCATTGTTAAAATTCTTTCGAGTCGATAATTCAAAAGCTAACCCCCCCCCCCCCCCCCCAACACAAAAACACCATGATAAGGCCTGAAAATGTGTTAGAATAATTGATAAATGCAAAAACAACAACAAACTTTAGAGTCAATAATGCAATACAATGGTTTGCTTTGAGATTAAAGAGTAGTGAGACTTGATTGTAAAACTTCAGGTTTACAGGCATCCCCAAGAAACTACACCCTTTAAAAAATATTGTTACTGGCAATAATGCATTAATACATAATGCAAGAGAAAATGTTACCCTCCATAATTCCAACTGAGTCTGCAACTGCTTCTGTTCCTTGTTGAGCTTTTCGATGGTAGAATCTGTCTCTGTAAGAAGAAATTATCAGGATTTGTTTATAAAAGCAAAACAGAGGTAGTTTTTCAAAATAAGGTGGTCAGCCTCATTGCTCACTGGTTCATTTCAACACCACACAGCCTTCAGGTAACAGAATCAGCATTTCCCTCTTTTTCTTCTGTTGTGCATTTTTTCCCCTCAACTGACATTTGAGTGACGTGCAGGGCATTCACTGAACATGCTAGCACTGAACAAGACTATCCAATAAATAGAAACTCCATAATGTTGTGATGTGCATCAGTATACTGTAAATGTACCTGATGTACTTGCTTCTAGTTCAGTCATGCGTTTTTCCACCTCTTGTTTCTCAGCCTTGT
Source organism: Ellobium chinense (assembly GCA_033807755.1). Lineage (NCBI taxonomy): Eukaryota > Metazoa > Mollusca > Gastropoda > Ellobiida > Ellobiidae > Ellobium > Ellobium chinense. The sequence goes on along the minus strand of JAWQUT010000012.1, from coordinate 560,010 downwards.
ATCCAGTCAATCTCTTGTCTTGTTCCTCTAAGCTGACCTCTCTTAATTCCTGCTGTAGTCGCTCTCGCTTCTTGGTCAGGTTGTTGTTTAAGACATTTTCTAGCTTGTTCTTTTCAGTTTCCAGCTGTGAGAGAAATTTGTGAAGAAGTATGCATTAATAGGTACATTTCTAAGCAGAACTGAAGAAAACAGCATTAGAATACTGTATCTTTATTTTTCCATTAATTCCTCCATTCTCTCTTAAACCATATTAAGTTCTAACTCACATTGTATTCTTCCACCACACATTCCTCTTACAACCATCCAACATATTAGTTCAGTACAAAGGCACTGTTACCATTGATCAACTGAATGGGCCAGAAACTTATATGTAAGACTTAACACCAGTAAAACTAAGTCATGCAGTCATTATATTACATCGACCACTAGCAATACCACTGATAAAACCGCATGGACTATGGCAAATGAATCAATGAAATGAGCCCTACCTTTATTCTCTCTTGCCATGCTTGCCTGTTTTCCTGTGTTAACTTGTTGATCTGATCATTAAGGAAGTCCACCTGTCTTTGGTCCTCTACACTTAGCTGAGACTGGAGTTCAGTTCCAAGCTCTTCTTTCAAGGCTTCTGCCTGCCCCTTCATGGCCTGCAAACTGGATTCCAAGCTTGCTACACTCTTACCCTGTGAAATAAAATGATTATAACATTAAAACAGGCTTATTACTAACTTCACAAAACCAGCACAATTACTTCATATTATCCACGATAAGGCAAAATGCATTGCAAAGGATTGTTTCGACTAGGTAATGGAGACAAAGTCTTCATCTGGCTTTGAACTGAGCACAACCTATGATTTTGCCCCCCCCCCAAAATTTGAGCAGTAGAGGATACAGAATTATTTTATAATATAATATCTATGTTTTAGACTCATACTAGTTGCACATCATAATAAGGACAATAAAATACATAAGAAAATGTTGGGATTAGCAAAATGTATTAAGCATTTTCTTAATGAATGTATGGCATGAATTTTCAGAGAAACGTAAGTCTTCAGCATGCACAAATTAGATGTACATTTCAGCTACAATTAGGAAAGACATGAAAGGATAAGTGACAGAGACAAAACAATTGTTATAATTAAGTGTGGTCTAATTTAATCTGATACAAATCAATTTTCACAGCCTAATTTACCCTAGAACTGCCGTATTTTTATATCTGAAACGCCTTGAAGAACAGCAACAATATAGCAACAAAAGTCTAACTCACCCTGGAGGGCTGTGTGTTTTGGAGAGTGGACAACTCTTCCTTCTTAATTCTTAGATCTGCCTGAACCTTTTCATATGCATCTCTGGAGGTAAAGAACAATATTGTATTAACATATATGGCTTGACATGCATTCCAATTTAAGATGAAACTCTGCTGTGTTTCCGAGACAAACACAATCATGTATTGGTTATGCAGCAGTGATAAACATGGAGACAGAGTCAGACATTAGTGAAAAAGTATCAGGTGATGCAAATGAGAACAGGAATACAGGGACTCACTTATTTTTACTGTTCTTGGTTTCGAGTTTTTGCATCTCTGACAACAGATTGGTGATGTATTGCTCAACCTTCTCCAACTCCACCCTATGGCTTTGGTACTCTGTCTCCTGCTGTTGTTTAAGTGCTGTCAGCTCCATTTTGCTCTTTTGGAGTTCTAAGCGAGATCTTCGAGTATCATAGTAGCCACCTGTCAGGGCTCCTCGTCGACTAACCTGATCACCTGAACATGAAAATTGATATAATGAATGCATCATATTCTTCCCAAGAATGAGGGATTCATGTTTTGATAATTAGTGTTTTGCATCTTTGGCAATTAACAGAATATACAATAATGCTCTTCTCTGTATGCTTCGTGACAAATTCTGAAGTGACTGTGACATGTATGATGAGCTTATACTTAAATTTATCCAAGGTATGGTAATCATGCAAAAATGAGCATTCCTTAAAATTGTAGAGCAAGACAAGAATTACCTTCTAATGTAATGCAATCCAAGTTCTGTGTGCGAGCAAACTGTGTTGCAACCTCCATATTTCGGGCAATAAGAGTTTTGCCAAAGACATGCTTGATGGCTGGATCAAACTTCTGCTCAAATTCCAGCTTCTTTATCATAGCAACTGCATCCTGCAAAACAAGGATAAATGCTATTTTACTTAAGCTCAATTTTCAAAACATCCACAACCTAAAGGGATCATGAGTTAAAAGGTCTTGACAAAATGCCTGTTCAGTGTGAGTGAGCTTTAAAGCAACTGACTTCTGCTGTAAGTACCAGGAACACCAACTATCATATACTGGTTCATGATGCCTGCACAAAATGCATGGCATACGAGATGTCAATCTTATTTAACTCCTCAACAAATAACTAACATTCCTGATTTTTACAGAACTATCTATTAAAAACACTTGTATAATAATTATGTAATTCTTCTCATTAAACCTGCGCCATTCCAAAACATTTCATAAGCCCCAATATGTTATTTGGATTACATCATTCTCTCAGATGTAATATAACAATAAATGCAGCTGCATCCTATGATTAGAATTAAGGTTCTGCTTACTCTTGGTGAAGTGAAGGAAGGAGCTTGCTTAAACCCTCCCATTCTCTCAGTTCAGTGTAAGACCAATGCATGCAAATGTTACAGATATACATGCATGTCACAAGTAGTGAAGAGGTTAATTATCATAATTATCCAAGTTATCTCGATGTTAAGTGTTATAACATACTGCTGTATCTGGATACGGTGTGTCTCTGTTTTCTAAGCGGTTCAGTGGCATGAATGTGACTTCTCCTGGTAAATGCATTCTATTCATTTCCTTCAGCAGTATGGTGCCTGTGCGGTCTGTGTCAACAATATGATGGAACAGACTGGTATGAAGAGAAATAAAGAGAAAATCAGTAGGCCATTCATGAAATATATAACTAATTAATTTCACTTCATTTAATATCATACTCGGGTGCAATACTAGATTATTTGGTACTCTCATGCAACACTTACACCCAATGGAAAGAGGAAAGTTTCCACTTCAGACTTTTTTCTGCATGCACGCCTGATTGCATAGATGCTGATGATAACTTTCATTTTTCTTAGCACACCATGTGTTTAACATGGAGCAAGTCACAATCTTTTACTTTGCTGTTGTGGTATATGCAGAAAAGTTACAATTATAAACTCATGGACACAAAGATAAAACAGCAGACTTACCGAGAGCCAGCAGTAACCTCAACACATGTGTTGTATAATTTTTCGCACTGAAAAGCTTCAATGAGAAGACCATAATAACCATTGATGACTTCTGGATATTTGTTTTGCTCACGGAAGGATTGCAGCACTTTCTGTATACTGTCTATGCCATTCAACATGCCCTGGAAATATCGAAAGGAAGATATGAATGCCTGTATCAGATGATATGATGCGAAAGCATTCAAAACTAAATAATACTTAAGGGCTCTCTCTTTCCTTACTATTTATCTTGGAAAGAAAGTATGGTAAATAATCACAAATTTATACCATCTAATGTGATAAAAAACAAAGCCAGCCGTTTCATTATCTTGCAGTGCTATGGGAAAGAACAGCCAGCTGTTTCATTATATCTTGCAAGACTATAAGACTCCTACTGAACTTTCCATAAAAACTTGATAGCTTTAAGTCCTGATTACCTTCCCTGTGAGAGATCGCAAACCCTGCATTCTCTTGTTGAGTTCCTCTGTTGTTGTACTAAGCTGCTGTTGAAGCGTATTTTCCTGACGCCAAAGAGTGCTGATGAAAGATTGATAAAACAATTAACAGAATGTGGTTAGCAGTTCCTTTATTACAAGAGATAAACAAGAATAACAACAAAGGGGTGACAGTTCAGGAACAGCTTCTTCATGGCATGCCATTTGGTCTGAATTTCTGGCTAATATGACAGACTGATAGCTCCTTCCTTGCATTCTCAACACATTCTCTTACTTACTTCCTTAAGTTCTGTTGTGAATCTTTGTCTGCCTTCATTTCTGCAAATCGGCGATTGTTGTCTTCTATACCTTCCTTTCTGTTCTCAAGATCTTTCTCCAGGTCCTGCAAAAAATTTAAAATATAAGGACAAGTAGTTCCATTTCCTACATGTAAAACTTTCAAACCACTATCTTACTACAATAAAGAAAATAAGTCATTTGGCAAAATGGATATTATAATAAACTCTTACAGATATTGTGATTTAAATGAGTGTGAGTTAATAATCATGTTGTTCTTGGCTCAGGACAGCAGGTGCCTCTACCCAATTGTGACTAAAAACACTTTCCAATAAAATTATGTTGTGGTCATCCATCCAAGTGCTCATTCTGACTGTTGTTCTCTACAAATGTTAACACTAATAAACTTACAGCAATTTCCTTCTGAAGATTTGTGGACTGTCCTTGACCCTGCTGCTGTGCTTCCCGTAATCTGCTAATCTGAAAAAGCAATCAACAGAAACCT
>JAWQUT010000012.1:543033-555178 GCA_033807755.1 Ellobium chinense | reverse complement strand
GGAATTAAAACATTCATACCAACATGCTATCACCCGTCTGCACAGCACTGGCTAGACAGCTGGGCCATGTGGCAAGAACGTATTTGACGTAAGCTTATGGCCGCCACGCGCGCAGTGGTTGTAACAATTCGGACTTTGGATAATGTAATCCTATGGGTTGTCTGGGGCCAGCAGAGGCGTCATATCATTATGACAGACACTTGAAGGACTGTTTTATTGGAATAATAGGGTACCGTATGATTTAATATGGTCTGTAGGACGGTTCAGTCTTCCTTTAACTCTTCACAAGATGTACAATTAACATCACAATCATTTAATTTTAAACTATAATCCATAAAAAGTAAATGAATACTTTTAATAAATACATTTATTTGAAGCTCATGTTTATGGGCAAAGATGGAATCTTTTTGCATGTAATATCACATCTAAGTAATATTTCAGTATCTTCATACCTGTAAATGCTGAGAAACTGCAATTATGCCAATAACCTTTTAAATTTTGATCATACCTTGTGGAACACATCTCCTCATTGTCAAGTTTATTTTGGTACTCCTGACATACAGATTCATACTGGGCCTGTGTCTTCACAATTTTCTCATTCACCTTGGCCAGCTCAGTCTCAGCTTTTGCCTGACAATAAGAACAACATATTTCAATCTCTTCCGTACTTAAATCCTAAGAGATATTTACAGAGTGTGGTCATAGGCTCTTTATTTCCAATTAAAAATATACAGCATATGGAGTCCTATTTTACGCAATACCATGTTCTAGCCAGCAAACATTCTTCAACTACTCAAGAAATGGCTCTCACTAACAGCATGTGAAGGAAATGAAAATAAGTAAAGTAGTTTTATCATGTTGTTAAATAAACCCAATCCCTTACAGAAAAGTAGCAAACACTGACAGTATGGTAGTTTTATACATTCTTATAAACTCTTCAGCAAAACATGGGGCATTAACTATGCTACTGCTGAATAATTTGTGAGGACAATACCTTGGCATTCTGATTGCCTCTCTGGTCCTCAACAATGTCTCTGATGCTCAGCTCTAATTTAGAATTTTTCTTGGTCAGTTCCTGATACTCTGAAGTCAGGCTGTCCTTCTCTTCATGAGTAGCCTGAATTCTGGCTTTCAACTCTTTGAGGTCTTTGTTGATTGTCTGTAACAAAATTTTACACATTATTTTAATGACATTGTATCCAGTAGTGAAATATGTATGATTATTTTCATTTTTCATATCCATCTTGTGAGGTCCATTAAAACAACATGCTGGCTTGCTTCTAATAGATCTTATGTGTGTTATGGGTGTGTTTACAGCTGATACACTTCACAAGATTTAAACTGCCTACATCACAGACATATTCAACAATTCACACCAGATTCTGCTTTGTCTCTAGTAAAACAACAAAAAAAGTTACCTTGACTTTGTCATTTGCAGCTGTTAATTCATCTCTTAAAGCTGTTGAGTTAGCACCACTGCTGTCTCTTTTGGACTGAAGCTATGGAAGGAAAGTAATATTCACAGTAAGTCTCTTGTGAACAATTCAACATGAGAAAATTGTAACATTTGGCAATTGACTGGAAACAATTTGAGAATAAGGTTAGATATTTTGATATGATTACAACCACTGTGCTATTTACATGGTTGCCGACTATTCTAGGGTTCCAGGCCTGAAATTTTTTTCACCTGCCACAGGTCAACATAACGTGCTTTAACTTAGTGGCTAAGGAAAAACGCCCATAAATCATACCCTTCTTTCTCACCCCCTCCCTCTGTTACATTAAATTAATAACAACAACATGTATCATTAAGAACTGGCTAGGACATTGCAGGAAACTTTCACAAGGCATGGCTTGCATTTTCAGATAAAGTCATTCAAATATCAATGACATACATGTCCATATCATATTTATATATTTACATGTTGGGGAAAACCGGTCTATTGTTTGGTTGCACCATCATCTGTATGAGAGCATCTTGCCACAAAGGACACACCATGCCATCCCAAGTTAAAACGGCTTCTTCAGCCACTGGGACCATGGCCGGCCTAAATCGTCAAGTTCTCGTCTCCACTCCCATCGCCAGGCATTGCTACATTTTGGGTCCTGTTTGTCTTCGGCAATGGCGAGTGCATCACCAAAGTTTGCATATCCTGATGGCATAATGTAGACACTCAGGCAAACGGTCACACCTAGATCTAGAACTGCGACAACGTTTACTTAGTCTACTCAAATCGGGATGAAATTATGCAGGTCGGTTTCGATTATAGATATTATGGAATCGACAGCCAAAATCTGTCTAGATTTCTAACTTCACACAATTTGATTACTACTTAGAACTGTATGTAATCGTCCTCGTCAGAATGTGTCATTCTTCGCACGCGCCGTACTTCGCTAAATTCATGTCGTTCACGGACAGAATAACGCATTTTCCGCCTGTAGTGCTGGTTTTCAGACCCGGCCCAGCTTTGACCAGCCTATGACATTCCCGCCAAGCTGGAATTCCGACCCAGGCCGGAACAGTTGGCAACCATGTATTTAATATAAAAATTACGAAAATGCTCACAATCCAGATTTCACAATGTAGATCTCACTGGAAGACTTACCTCATCCAGCTTTTTGCGAGTATCTTTCAATTCATGATCATGAATAGTGTATTCCAGGGATCTGTAAATAACATTGAGAAATAGGCATCAGTATACCCATGCAAAGACCAATGCAAAAAGAGGGAAATACAAAACGAGCATCTTACAGATGTATGCAAGGAATGATATAATACTTTCACCAGGTCAAAGTTTATGACTTGACTACAAAGAACAGTGAGTAATAATAATAAATATTTCAAATGCATGCAAAATCACTCATTTATTCCCATAAAACTATAAATACCTTCTCATTTTGTCCCATTTTTGATATTCCTTCAGTTCCTCCTTCTCTCCTTCCAAGGTGTTCAGTCTTTCCTCAATATACTTCAGAAGATCATTTATTTTTTCTCTTTTGCCATCTGCAATAGAAAACAACCACTAAGAAAAACAAGCAGATAATCTCACCTCGCCACCTTTATTCTGTTATTCTTGAACTAAGAGTGGCATGTCATGATCATAAAAAGTCAGAAAAATGTTGCTTTTATGGAAATTTACCATGACAAAAATATTTATAATAATAAAGTTGATCAGTTTTATATCCATTAAATGAGTGCTCTCACAACTTCATATTATTATTACTTCAGCATGCCAAATAATTCAGTAACTTTCTCCAACTTCTTTGGAACCATACAGAGCGGCTGCCATGTTACAAGTGCTGATCACTAGCATTAGGACAATATCTTTTAACTGCTTAAAGCCGAGTTCCTATTTCACAGTTAAAATAATGAAAAAGTTTGATGGCATGATACTTCCTGAAGGAGAGGAGCTGACTGCAGAAGAATGAGATCTCAAATGCAACCCATCTTTCCGAAGCGTCCAATCTCTCCTAAAATGACTATTCATAGGACCATCTCTGACCGTAAACATATCATGGCAAAGTCACATCTATTTCCAAAATAAAATTAACTTTACTCCCTGACCTGTCTCAGTAAGGATAGCATTACTTTCCTCCTTCCGTTCATCATATACTTTTGTGCCAGCTACTTCTCGAAGGAGTTTCAAACGCTGAGAATCTGGAGCTGTGGCCATTTGGTTAATCTGAAATAACAGCAGGATACAATTGAGGCTCTCATAAATGTGAGGCGGCCTGAGAAAACTAGGCACATGGCGAAATTTGTCAAATTTGAGATACCACCATTTTCAGTTGCAGCAGCCATTTCTGAACATAAAAAGGTTTAAATTTTTAAGATACCTTAATTAGTGACGAAGTTATATCAGTTTGAAGACAGTCACCCCACGAAAGTTAAAACTGAGAAAAATGCGTTTAAAGTTTTCACATTTTAATAGCATCATTTTCTTCCACAATGGACAAAATATATAGTCAAAAGTATGACCCCACATCGTGTAGCTCCTGGGCACTGAACCGAGTGTAACAGGGCTTGCCATCTAACAACCAGCAGTTGCATATTGGGGGCACATGTGGGGTCTCATGAGGTGAATGTCGAAGGTTTCGGTCGTTCCTGGGCTTGGTTGAAGTTGACCTACTTATTATGGTTTACGTTAGTAAGCAGGGGTTGTCTTGAAAAAGATTAGTAAAACAGTCCCAAAACTTGTAAAACACCAGAATTATTTAGGATTTATTTGAAAAAAATGGTTCACCCACAAACTGCAACAATTTAAGTCACAAGAAACAGTAAGGCTGCGCAGAAAATGATGATATTCAGTGGACTGCAGAGACGAGTCAAAGGTACTTTGTTTACAAACATGCGCACTTCTTTTGACCCGGAGGTGACGTCTTGTATTCATGCGCACTCGGTACGACGGAAAATAACGAAAACATCCATATACGGCAAGGTAGGGTTTAGTACAATAATTATATGCTAAAAAATGTCCGCAAAGTGCCACGTTGGAGCGACTGACTTTCGGTGATTTTTCGGAAAAACGCAAGGCCATAGGGTCTGAAAAATAAATATTTTAAAATACTTATGATGCTCAAATTGCTAAATCCTTTTCAGACAATGCTTAGAAATGGTTTAGTATGATATCTGTGTCAATAACTCAACTTTGACCCAAATTCAGATTTTGACCTATTTTGCCCTGTATCTCGAAATATGACCCAGCGACATGTGACCGGTTTCTTCAGGCCGCCTCACAAATTCTTGAGAGTACCAAATGAATGATTCATGACCAGAACTTAATATGTTAATGGTATCTTGAAAAATAGAACCTCTTGGTTGGACTTTAAAAAAAGCCCACAGTTTCTAACCAGTGAACTTATCTCATTCTTTTTTCTTTTTCAAAGAATATATAAATATAAAGCGAGGAAAAGAAGAACAGATGAACACCAAAAACATAAACTTACTTTTCCTTGTTTGACAATGTAGTATGGGTTACTCCTGGAGAAACCTGCACTCTCTAGCAGGTTCATAACATCGGATTTCCTGTTGAAATATATTATGAAATCATGTAACATGTGTTGAATACAACATGAGAATGCAATTCATGAAATCTGCTTTGTGTCTTATCAGCAGCCTGTGAAAAAGCTTACAGAAATATTCAGAAGTTTGTATCTCCAGATAACAGACAAAGAACTTGAACTCTCAGAACTTACGTGACCATTTTCTTGTCGAGAAAATACTGATCCTTCTTTGACCCAATCACTCTTCGGAGCACCACCTCATCTTTTTCAATCTGACAAGAAGAGAAAAAAAAAAAATCCCTGAAAAAAATTGTTTTACCATTGTAGCCCTAAAACTGTCCACAGACCACCTAAACCTATACAGAGTTCATGAATATAACCAATCCACATAAAGTAGCAAATGTCTGGGTTATAATGTGAAAATCAGTTACATCATTTTCTCAATCTATGCGCACTATTTTTTCTCCAAGCTTAATCAATTTCAATCCAATTCAGCAATTTCCTTAAAAGCTACAAATGTCAAAACAAGCACTTATTCACTAGAATAGCAACATTTCTCACAGGAATTCTGTTATCTGAATTGTCAAAGATGATTTCCACAAATGCACTGATGACCCTTGGTCCTGTGCCCTCGTGCAGCAGTGCCTGACGCTGATCTGGCCGCATGTGACTGAACTCATCAGACAGCACAAACTGAATGGCTGAAAGAGGAAAACAAAACTTTTCAATCAAATGGCAAATTTATATAAGCATAAGTCATGTACAAGTTATGCTTTGTTTCTCTGACTTTAATCCCACACACATTTTATCAGTGGAAATATGATGTCAACAGTATGAACATCACTGAGAGAGACACCATTATGCTGTCATTTTGTCTAGGTCCAAGTCATTTCCTATACATTGTTTATTATTTACGGTATTATAAATAAAAAATAACAATATAATTAACTTCCAACTGGCCAAAGAATCAAATACCCTATCCACTTAAGAGTAAATGAAACCCCACACTTTATTTTAATCTATGCCAATACCATAGCTGTGCTATATTACAATCAATCCTGGCTTAAATGAAAGGTCCTTGCTGACAGCTTCAACTACTCACCATAAAAGAAATTACTTTTGCCAGATCCATTTCTGCCAACTGAAAGACAAGAGTACAAAACATTATTTCTTGAGTTAAGGAAAGGCAAAACATTTTACCATATTATAAAGAGGCTAATTTCAGCAATGAGCTCTCAGTAACTTTTGTTTTACAGCTTATGATCAACATTTTGGTAAAACAACCTTGGGATTCAGCACTCTTTATATAATGAAACAGACATTTCTTCTTAACACATGACTTTCAATTACACAGAGATAATTTTAATTATATTGCTTCTTATTTAACTAAATTATCGAGAACAGAATATTATCAAGCAGATACAGACCTATGACATTATGCTTAGGACTGAAAGGTTCAACAACAGTTTGATCTCTGTAACTTCTGAAGCCCTGGATGATAACCTGTACAAAGAAAGTCAAAAACAGTATGCAGTATACTATATATCCATTACTCCAGGTGAAAGGCTTTCAATGGATAAGGTTTGAACATTTTGTTCATCAAGGAACAAACTTATAAAATGACAGCTCTGCCCAAAAAATCTGATAGTATGCGGATGTTAAACCGTCCAATGCATATGACAGTTCAGTTCACACTGACCCTTTAATTTGCTTATAGGTGAAGGCTGGTCCAGTGGTGGTAACTGAAATCCAGCAAGCATGTGGAACAATCTAATCAGTAAAGTAGCAACATGTCAAAAACCTTTCATATGTGGCAAACTTACCCCCTGTTCCCACAATGCCGAAAGGATATTACTGGCCTTATGGTCCAGACCTAAATGTCAAAAATTTATTTTCGACTCCTTAGTGTTCACTGAGATAGAAGTGTCAGTCAAGATGTGTGCGGCTTGTTCAGAAATCCTCTCACAGAGTAAAGCAACTTTGTCTATTGTTAACTTGAACATGAATTTAGGTACTTTATTTGTGAACAAACAAATCTGAGGAGACTGTGGCTTATTTAACTTCATAGCAGGCAGCATCAGAAAGACTTCGCTTTTCAACACACTGATCTGTAAGACAACGAAAGAGAGACCACCTTTTTGAAATGCTAAGTCAACTAAGGCTAAGGAAAACAGCTGGGACAGTTGGCACTCTCCGACAAGGATTATCAGAGATATTTTAAAAGTTTACTACTTTTCCATTGTCATTGCTTATGGTCTGTTTGTAAAGAAAGAATGTCTCTGTTTTGGAATTTTGATTACATCTGTCATTCTCATAGAACTTAGTCACAGGATGGCATTTCTTGCCTTCTCATGACAGCACCGATTCAATGACTAGTCTAAGACTAGACCTAAATGAACTGTATCATTAGCAGAGCGATGCTGTTCTGAGAGAGAGTTGCATTTCCTGGTGATAACTAGAACTAATAATGGATCATCTGTTGGATTGAGCCAATCACATCTCTCTCGACTCTCATTTTCAAGAGGAAGTTCTATAGTATAATTTATCCAAAAGACATACTCATACATTGTAATCCATTAATACAACAACAATACTTCAATGGGTCGATGGTGTTTAAGTTTTAGAGGAGGGTGTCCAGGCTGAACTAAAAAAAAAAAGGTCCAAAGGTGTGCACTCTGTCCACAAATGTAAGAAAACCAGGGCTTTCTCTAACAACAGCACCGATTTAGTCGAAATATCGATCTAGTCCATGACCTGTCAATGACTAAATGAACTGGATCATTATCGTTGCGGTGTTGTCCTTCGACATAGCCAAAACCAGAATCCATGACCGCTTGCCTGACCCATTCGACTCGTGAAATCTTGCTCCAAGTACTCAACCAAACACAAGTGTCAAGAAGGCAACTGAATTTTTGCTGATGCCTTTTGAAAAAAGACTAGATAGATAGACTGAAATCAGCCCAATGTGGCAAATTCATTGCATGATGTTGAAATGGCTAGACTAGTCTAATTAAAACAAGACAAGTGCTCTGTGCCTGTGGTGATGATAGTGTGGAACTGGAACTGGAAGTGGAATGCCTTCTTACTGATCAGTGTTTTCCAACTCTACGGGTCAGCAATACTGTTACATGCATTGAGTACAAGCATCCTTGTGTCTTACCTGTTTGATATACATTGTGACTTTTGTGCTTTAGTCGCTCATTAGACTGAAACAACAGCACAAACTGTAGAATCTTGCTGGACAATGTAAACAAATGTTACCACTTCCCAATAGAAGCCATCACAAATGGCGGCAAATATTACCATAATAATAAGCCAATATTTAAAATCATTTGAGTTTCTAAGTCTGAACACAAATATATTACAGCAATTTATTTCATCTATAAATATTAAATTTCACATGATATAAATAAAATGTAGTCGCGCGACACTCTATTTGTCCTGATTTTTCGATAGCTATAAAATAGTTTAGATTATAAGCGCCCATGATAAACGAACTGTAACACACAAAAATTCTTTGTGATGCCAAACGGAGTTTAGCCCCTTCCTGTGGCCTGATTTCCCCTTTTCCATGCCAGACGCTTTGATCTCAGCTGAAATCTGTAGTGTAAAAACTGCAAGGAACCCAAATGCATTAAGTTGTTATAAAACAAATTTACAATAAATTAATGACATTTTGTTTTTCATTTGTTTTTCACTACGGGCCAGGTGTAGGGGACCTGGTAAGCCTATTTTGAGAAGGAGGGGAGGGATAGGAGCGTAAATGTAGGCTCCTGTTCTTATAGAAAAAAACGTAATTGAGTCAGGAATGGAATAAAATGCTGTCACTATCTCCACCCCCCCCCCNCCCCCCCCAAAATACAGTGTAATACGTTTTTGTTAATTATTTAACAAGTAGTTTTCTCACCTGATTAGCCGACCTTGGACAAGTAGGCTGTAATGAATAAATGATGCTGCTTCTTGTGTCTATTTGATCAAGTGAAATCATGCTGATGAAATGCGTAACTACACATATTCTCATAATATTAATAGGGGTAACAATGTCGATTTAGTAAAGACAAAGCAGTGGTGGTTGTTTTCTCAAACTTGGCTATGCTGAAAGTAATGTACTGTACTCCGTTTCAGCAAAATGTGATAGGCCATGGAAGAGATTGAAGGGCAGTAACAGTGGGGGTGGGGGAAGGAGGGGGGGAGGGAGTGGAAGAGAGAGAGAGGAAGAGAAAAAGAGAGAGAGAGAGAGGGAGAGAATGGTAGGAAAGGAAACATGAGGGAAAAAATGGGAAGGGGACTGTGAACACTACTACCCCTCTGGGTGTAAGAATGAGTAAGATATCTTTAGCTAGTAACGCACACAGATGGGACAAAATTTCTAAAAACTATCCAGCATGTTTAAAAGTGCACCAAAGTGCATTATTTGGGGGAACATGGGTGAATCTCAAAAGACTGTCAGGATATGTTTTTATGAGATGAATACTGTGAAAATCTCTTTAACGTTAATAAAACTGCTGCTTAACACTATTTTTCCACACTCCAACTGAACAGTACTAACTGCTTTGTTCCTTTCAAAGGTACTCTGGATAACACAAAATTTCTGATAACACACTCTCAAAAGCTTGATCTGAAGGATAATTGTGTTGTCAGAGTTCCGCTGCATTTTGTTTAGTATCCCCTCTGTCTGCTGTTGTGAGTACCAAATGAGCCCCCAAGAACAAAATAGCTTTCATATGGGTGGCACATGAAGGCCATACAGCTACAATGTTTGGTAAATCTGTTCCTGCATTAACAGACAGGCTATCCCTTCCTTGGTAATTAATACCCCAGCTATGTTTATCAGATTATTTTCGACTGATACCAGATGAAGGGAGGAAACTCATAAGCAACTCTCCAGAATGAAAATTAAGTATTAAGTATCTTTGTAGATGTAATGTGAATAGTGGAACCCTGATAATTAAGTGTGCCCTTTGGTGCACAGAAGAAAGAACATACATGTCTTTGTATTTATTATTGAGGCATACTTGTGTCAAGATACATCAGAAGAAAATGACAGAATGACAATGAATCTCTTAATAGGTACCACAAACTAATTTTTCAAACAAGGCAAAATTAAATAAAAACATACTGGTCACAAAGATCTTATTGAAACATGAATTTTGCAGCAAATTTAATTGAAATCGGATAAAAAATAAATTTTTTACAGCGTTTTGAAATTTCTGAATAATCGATACATTAGAAAATTAGCCAGCGGGCGATTTTCGAAGGTTCAAAATATCAATTCATAACATCCTAGAAAACATGGAAAAGACATTTTCAAACAGTCCTGTGCACTGACTTTACAGTCAGAAAGTTTCAAGGTGATCCAAAACCAAACAGTTTATTTATTGATTATCAAAAATGGCAAAAAACACATGTGAATCGACCAATTTGATAGTAAATTGGTCAAATGAGGCTGTTTTGGACAGGCATTAAATAAATAATATTGTTACAAATGGTTTAATATTTTTTGTACATGCTTAGAATAATGCATAGAATACACCCAATTTTTTTCAGTTACTTAGAAAGTGTTCAAAGCATACTATGGCCCTCTTAAAAAGTGTATATCAGCCAAATTTGCGNCCATAAACAGAAAATATTACAGTTTAAAATGATATAATTTTTTAATGTATACGATGGAGGACAGGGAAAGAAAATGAACGATAAGCATAGATCATTTTGTGGGGTCTGTGGAGCCAGCTCGACTTTCAACCGCGCGCAGGCGGTAGTTTGCGGTACCTACTCTTAAGGTATGCCAATAGTACCTGGCATTTTAAATAGCCCATATAGAAAAAGAAAATTGGCCATGGAAAGACACAGGATTTGATCATCTCCGAGTGCGTTGCCAGTGGTCAGCATAATACACTGTAATATATAACCTTATAACTGAAGTCAGCTGTTGTCATCTTATGTGCGGAGTACTTCACATTAAAACTCCCATTCAGCTGTACTTCTTACATATGTACAGTACTATATTAGGTGAATTTCACATATGCAACTTCTAGGATAAAATGAGGTACAGACGTGAACAAAATTTGTAGACCTTGCTAGAGAATTTTATGTCATCATAAAAGATGCCTGTAGTAGAGACATTCTAAAAGTGTCATGAAAAGTTACTTGTGTACCACACTGAAGTATCATTTTTTTTTCCTAGACACTTGTATTTCCTTTTTCCATTTGAAGAATCATTTAAAACAGACCCCCACCCTCAGTGCAACTGAAAGGTTTTTCTATCAGTGACAACAGCATAAATCATCTCATTGATAAATTGATCTCACTGTCATGTGCAACACTGATCATTTTCATACTATAAAGGGAACACAATTTCTAACTTGTCAGAAAATTTTAGAATGACAAAATTTTATTTAGGTTTATTGTACATGTAGCATTTAATTCACTGCTCTTTAAAGTGGACTGAACAAATTCTTTAAAGTAGGACATGCATGTCAAAAATAATTTTCCGTTTTTCAGTACTTTTTCTCTCTAAAAATTATCTATGGTGCCCACTGAGTAAATTTTGTGAAGAAAGAGCATCGTTCCGTTACCGTGCGCGTATGTAATATGATGCAATAAGGAGAGCTAGAGTTACCGGGTTTGGCTCTTGCGTCCATAATTATTCCCCTTCCCCGATCAGCAGAAGCCTGTGGCAAAAACGCCGACGTCACTTACGTTCCAACAGCCACAGACACCTCTACCTGACAATATATTATTCAGCTCTCTATTAAGTTTCTGGTATTCCAAATTCAAATGTAAAGTTTGATAGTGTAAGCCAGAAAAAGTATTCTGCACTTTCATTGCCTCGGCATGATTTCGTTTGGCATATCTACTGTTCACAGGGGAATTAAAACATTCATACCAACATGCTATCACCCATCCACAGAGCACTGGCTAGACAGTTTGGCCATGTGGCAAGAACGTATTTGACGTAAGCTTATGGCCGCCACGCGCATAGTGGTTGTGACAATTTGGACTTTGGATAATGTAACCCTGTGGGTTGTTTGGGGCCAGCAGAGGCGTTATATCATTATGACAGACACTTGAAAGACTGTTTTATTGGAATAATAGGGTATCGTATGATTTAATATGGTCTGTAGGAAGGTGCAGTCTTCCT
>JAWQUT010000012.1:519036-540216 GCA_033807755.1 Ellobium chinense | reverse complement strand
AGTGGTTATTGCAAACACCTGGCTTTTGGGATCTTAGCATTTCAATGCTGAAAAAAAAAAGTCAGTTATAAGGAAAGAAAATGATGTGTACCTCTTGTCCTGTTTTTTATTGTGTCTGTCACACTTACAATCTTCAAAATCCAAATTTCACAAAAAATTCAAAAAACATCTCAACAGCATAAAACATACATTTTCAGACAGAGCATTCATTTTCCTCTAAGAAAATATATACTTTCATAACATTTCAATGTATATTTTAATTATTATGATTTTTTTTTTAGTGACCATGTCGAATTTCTGAGGGTTAAGTCCAGGGTGCTGATCATTTGGGGCATGAAGTCCTGTAGGTGGGGTGATACTGAAAGGGTTAATTATCATGATAATGACAATTTAATCCCTTTTTTTATTTTTAGCTCCCCCAAAAATTCATTCAAATGCATATTATGAAACATTTGGAGTGCTCTAAAGCTGTTTGATGTTGAGCATATTTTGCAATATCCATTAGACAGATTGAACCACTTATCACTTAAGGACTTCCACAAGGTTTTCGAACAACAACAATTTTGCAGTAAGCATGTTTGTCACAAAAGAGAAATACAGTTAACTCTACAACTTTCCACCACAGCACATGCAACTATCAGCTGCACAAATCCACTACAATAAGGAAAAAGCCCTTGCGAAGAAATGTGCAACAATGATTAATGTGTCTAGGTGCATTCAGTGTCTGACTCACAGGCAAGAGTGATTCCCCCTCTGACAGTGTCAACACATGAATGTCTGTGTGGACAGGTATGGGATGCCACTGAAAGTCATAGTCTACTTTCTGCCAGTTTATCACATCAGCCAGGGCCTTTACATTTGACACACCTGTCAAGTTAGACAAAACAACATAAAACTTAAAATGATCCATGAGTTTCACATACCCATTCTCAGAGTGGTAGATTTGCTATTAACCCATTCATTCCCATAATGCCCACCAACCCTGCTGAAGATACTTGTTGCTATACTGTAAAGAAATATACTGTTGCTATACCTTAAAAAAAATGTATATTTAAAATTCAAAACCAGAAACATGACAACTAGCTGTCAGCCAATGGGAAGATTATTACCAAATTTCACTTGGAACTAGTCAATTGTTCTCATTTGTCATTGCTGTTTGATTGTTTCCTTTTGCTGGGGACTAAATGAGTCAAAAGTCAAATTCTGGGGCAGCTGTTTTTGTCAGGTATCCTTCAGTGAATCAAGAAGCATAGGTCTGAAAACAACATGTTCTCCTCGGTCATAATACAGTATTTGTAGCAGCCCACCTAGATAGGGCATGACATTATCTCAAGTGCATCTACAGAAATTGACACATGCCTGAATCATAAGTGCTTAATTTTGTATGAGCCCAGCATATGGGTTTTAGTATTTCAGCAATTCAAGCGTGTGTATCATTGTTATTGGGAAATGAGAAGCCACAAGACAAAGTATAAACACTAATGAACCTAGCGACAAGCAACTGTTATAACATGACCACACACATCATTCTGGGCACCAACTTCACCAATCAAGGCTGGGGCTATTAGCTCAAACTCACCCGTATGGTTGAGTTGTCCTTGCTGTAGTGCTGTCTCATCCAGAACCAAATGTGTTCCTGCTGCCAGCTGCAACATCCCTGCAATGACACGGTTGACCCTGTAGTCTTTCTTAGGAACCAGTGTCATAGTGTTCATGTTATCAATGGACATCTCCAGCAGTGCTGTCTGGAAGGGAAAGAGTGAAAAGTAACAGAAACCATATATTTTACAACTATTAATATTAAATTTCAAATAGTAACTGAAACATTCTTGATAAAATCCTCATTAGTTTATTGCATGGTACTTCAAGAAACTGTGATCACAGAAACAGAGAAAACATTATGCAGTTGGTTGAACTTGAGACATCAGAGCATAAAATATACAGGGCATATAAGAAAGAAAACTAACCCCCCTAGAACATATAATGAAGAGTATGGGAGGCAAGATGTGACAGCTCCCATCTGTGCAAACCCATTTAATCACTATTTTACAATGTTTGAGACTGTGATTATGTGAGGAAAAATAGCTGAGAAAAAGGACAGAGCCATATAAGGGATAGGTACAGACAACCAACCTGGGGTGTGAGCTGTGTGATGAGATGATGTAGGAACTTTGTGTATCTCTGTGTGCCTGGGCAGCCACTTATGTTTACACACAACTTCCCCAGAGGAAGCACATCAGCACGAGCATATCTGCGGAGGTGTATGTACTGATAAGCACCCTGACTACATGTTATGATTATTAACTTTAAAATGACAATAAAAACAATCTTGACAATATCCTTTACTGATTTATCACATTGTTTTTTAGATAAAGTGATGGAACACATAAATAACACATTTTGCAGATGGTGACATGTTCAAATAGGAAATAATGACAACATTGATCACTAAGACCTCACCAGCAGTGTCTCTCACCCAGTAGCGTATTTCATTTTATAAACACACTACTGTTATAAATAGCCTATGGAAGAACCTTTCAAGTTTAAAAAAACTCAACAAAATTGTAATGTTGTATTTTAGCACTTACACACTAGAGATAAGGTGAAACAGCAAGTACTCAGCAGCAAGCTTATCACACAATAATGCATGCTCAAGAACAGACAGCAGCTCCAGACGCAGTGAGTAGGCATCTTCCATCAGTCTTGCCACATCTGAAATATCAAACCACCCATATGATATTAATACGCAAAAAACAGGTATGGCATTTTATCAGTCATCTACTCCGCTATCAATTTATTGAACCCTGTGCTTAATTGTAACTTTTCCCATGTTTCAACATCAAATGGCAATCAAGTGGAGTCGGCTGTATCTGCAAAACTGTCAAGACAGTTATCTTATTCCATTAAGTAATAAAATTTTGTTCTTTTCATGACAATATGAAACATTTTATCACACAAAAAATATATATCCAACAGTTATGGAAATTCCTGGTGGTGTGACAGTACAAGTGACCATTCCTTATGACAGAAATTCTTTTTAGAAGGTGACACAGACATTTTGGGCTGCATGCACAATAAATAACAAGTGCTAGTCACAATGGAAAATCATGCACTGACTGTAAGGCTCCTTCCTGATGTCAGACTTGTATTGCATTCAGTGCTAGTCACTTATTGTACATTTGGACTCTGGTCTGGAACTGAGGTGAGGAATACACAGAACATTTATTATATATATGTGAAATGCAAGACAAGCATATCTCTGAAGTCTAAATTCTGCTTCAGCTGGAAAAAGCAGTCTTGAAGAGATCTGCTGAATTCATTGATGGGTGTATTTGTATTGGACAATGTATAATACAATAAATACAGTGCAGTGTTTTCTCCAAATTATGAATTGGGGTTTGAAAATTGAGTTACGCAATCTGGAGAAAACACGGCTGGTATCTTATGAGAGACGTATATACCAAGTTTATATTTCTCTGTTGATGGTGAGGCTGGAAGACTTGGATTGTTGTGGTGCAGGCGCCTTGCAATCAGAGCATGAAGACGAGGCACTAATGAGGGTGGAGGCTCATGAGCTTGCAACTCCTCATGATCTGCAACATCCTCACCACTGTGGATAAAAGTTGATAAAAAAAAAAAAAAAATAAAGTCAGACATCAAAGCCCTAAACATTATGTGTATTCATGTCCAAAATGTTAGCTCTCCAACACTGATGCCATTTTTTTTTCCCTTATCACTAATCACATAAAACTGCAATGTTTGTGTAAACAATGTATATATATATAATGCAGGAGAAACATCCAACTCACTTTGACCCATCATCATCATATATGGATGCCAGCTGTGGGTCCATGGATAAAATCCCTACAAATTCCACTGCATCTGTTGTTTTTAACTCCATATCACTTGAGTAAACCTGAAACATCAACAAAATAATCATTTTTTTCTTAAATAGTCATTCCAACAGGTTTTTTCATCACACTTAAATCCTCTCTCAAACTTAAATCTACAATCCAATCTCCTAACAAAGTAGAGAAGTAAGTAAATACATGCTTTTGAATGGTTACAACCATTTTCAGCTAGATTCCACAGCAAATCTCTAAGATTTTTCCCCACTCCAACCAAAATGATTCAAAACCACCCACACCACCTTCAAAGATAAATATTTTAACTCATTAAAGACAACAACAGCACCCACCATGACACACTAAAGGATTTATTTGCTTACCCTCACTATACATGGTACTCCTTTTTCACCTGACAAGGGCAAATTCATGTCCAGGACCTTTGTCACATTTGTCGGGCTTGACCCTAATTCAAAAAGACAAAAACAGCCTACATTATGCAGGTTCAATACACTTTCACTATTGACAGATGAAAAGACAGTTTATAAAGCACACAATCTGACAGTTTAATTGCATGCATTCATAATGAAAATAATATGCCACAGTAACATGATTGTGTTCACTTGTCACTAAAGTCTGACATTGTTGTATTGAGAAGTAGATATTCAAATTATTCTTCTGCATGCTATCAAGAGGTAACATACACACATGAGATTTCATTATACAGTCTAAACATGCAGTGCATGAATCTAAATACTGAAGAATGAAACAAACCATTCAGTGGTGAACTTGTTTCACTAGGCACAGATTGCATGTCTTCTGTCCTCATTTCCACTTCATCAGCTGGGACAGTAACTTCCTTAGTAGACTTCTGATCAGATTCTAAGTCACTCTGATCATTTTCTCTGCCACGTTTAGCCTGCCTAGCTGTGCTGGATGATGATGGCACATTTCTGTCAATGTCACACTTACCATATGCGTAGATGAG
The DNA here is from genome assembly GCA_033807755.1 of Ellobium chinense. Lineage (NCBI taxonomy): Eukaryota > Metazoa > Mollusca > Gastropoda > Ellobiida > Ellobiidae > Ellobium > Ellobium chinense. Next base: position 535,383 of record JAWQUT010000012.1, on the reverse strand, counting down.
TCAAGGAAATAACATGCTATCTCAAAGATTAGACTTTGTTGGGTATATTAAGCTTACAAATGTGGTAAATCTATATTTGCTGTGCTCCAATGTTAAATTTAGTATTCTGTATTCTTAATGGTTCCAACTACTGTATTTGACACAGAGTCTGAAAACAGCAGCCACTGTCCTAGGGTTGACAAACCTATAAAATTTCACATGGTAAACAAAGAACAACAAATTACAAAACATGCTCTAGACAAGATAAAATATTTGAGTAATGTATGAAAAACTCAACACGCATATTATATCCCCTTGATAAAATAAAGATTATATTTCTTGAAATTTAAGCATCGCATGCATTTTCTACCTGACCAAGCAGAAAAGGATATTTCTTTGACCCAGTCTGATTCACCTGGGATTGGCACACAATAGAAACCCTGCCTTTCTATGGTGACACTATCCCTGCTGTCAAAGTCCACTGTTTCATGTTGCTGAAAACGAAATAAGATACATGTGTTTTGAAATTATTATACATACATGATTAATGGTTCTCTTTAATAAGAATCATTGCTTTAGACAAACAGTATATAGTTCAAACCACATATTTTCTAACCATCTTTTTTTGAGTTGTAAACAGTTAAACTTCCTTCATACAATAATCATAGGGGGAGGATTTCCATATGTGGTAACTGGCGATAAGGAGTTACGTTCGCTTCGACTGATGCTCCTGTCTCGATGGGTATTAGTGTTAGGGTGTAGGGTTATGATTAGGTTGTGGGGTTAGGGTTAGGATTGTATTAGTATTTTATTCGGAATTAAGGTACTGGCCATAGTTGGAGGAGTTACCACATATGGAAATCCTTCCATCATAGGACCCACTAAATTTTAAGCAAATTAGAGATTAACAATTATCAAGGATTATATGTTGTAAAGGACCATGCTGTGGATGATTGATAAGATTAACAAACCTTAATCTGGCCTTGACTTGAGTAAGTCAGTCTTGGGAGTTGTTTGTAAGGAGACTGCTTTATTGCAAGTGAGAGAATACAGTTACCTCTTAAAAAAAAGGGGGGGGGGGAGGAGGGGAATAGGGGATTTAGCAATACTTTGTAATACTACTAGACATTTTTCTTGGATTAATGCTGACAGCATTTCATAACAAGCATACTAGACTTGCTTCCTAGTTTCCCTAGTTTCTTATTTTAAAGCAGTTCTATAATAAACATAGAAATATAAGATTAAATACAGAGCTGCACCAGCTTCAGATAAATCTGATTATACCACCTTGTCTCCTGGGCCAAACTGTTCCACCCATCCATATACTTACAGCCAAGTCAGGTATGTCTCGAAATGATCCACATTCAATGCGAGAAGTTTGTGTCCTGGAATCTGTCACTCTGTACTGGCCCATGCAAAACTGTGGATCAAACACGTCTTGAACCATGCAGCGGTATTTGACCAACATGCCTGAGCGAAACTGATCCAATGGGACATTGTTAATTGAAGGTATCTGCAGAGAGAACAAAGCTGAATAAGTTGGGGCATACATCAATTTTATAGTATCAACATTTGTATACTGTGGTGTCCATGGCCGATGTGGGTATCTATTTTTTACTGGTATCTGGTATTTCAATTTTCTGAGTTTTAAGTCAGGGTACATGCTGACCTGATGAATGGCTCTGTTGAGTGCTTTCTAAAATTCCATTAGCAACTGTAAAACTTGCCCAATCTACTCATGTTGAGTGCAATGGATTTCTCTGATTGCAATTTCTTGGAAGCATTGGGAAAATGTTGTGAATAATAAAAGCTGCCATTATCGAATGACTTTCATGGTGTACATTCTTGGGTAAATCTAAAACAGGTTATGAGTTTGCAAAAGTTCAAGTTAACAGGAGTACAGTATTAAAAGTAGAGTCAATCACATCAGAAAATAGGAAGAACTTTCACGATTTTACATGATCCCTAATTAGGACATTTTAAATAAAAATGAAACACAATGTTATTACCCGTGACAAAGCAACAGAGTCCAGTCTTTGACTGAAATATTCTTGAACCTTCTTGACAAAATCATCATGTGAGCAGCCTCCATTTTCTTCTGCAAAGACAAAGAGGCATGGATCTAAGAGCAATGCTAAGACAATACACAGTTAGTTGCTCGAACCAAATTATGATCAGACCGTGTTTTATAATTTAAAGGCAAATAAGTCGAAACCTGGTAGTGAAAGGTAGCTGGTGGTTCTTGGCTCTTAATTCTAAATTTGTGGACAATTCATTCTAGACTCTATCAAAGCAAGGAAAAGTATAACATCCTGCAGCTAAAATATTAAGACCAAAGTATGGGTCTATTATTTTAAAATACATTTTTAAGTGACAATGTCTCCATTACTCCATTTAGAATACTGACCACCATATTTCTGCCCACTTCTTAGCCTTAGTAGAGATTGTGACATAAAGTTACCATGCGCAATTGAGGAATTGTCTGAATGGATGTGGATGTAGATCTGTCGACTCACAAGAAAGAAGAAGAAAAGATATAGCCTAAATGTAAAAACTATGTGTTAAATCAGCCATCTCCTGGGACAGGACCACTCTTGCATGAATGCAGTTCCTTTAGTCATTGGTATTGCCACAACATCAGTCCCACTTCATGATTTATTCCGTTAATCAATTCACAGTGAAATATCCTGACTGGTAATAGATCAGGGATGCCACTCTTCCAAGAATTCTCTGAAATCCAAGAATGTCATCCAAGGTCTGTCCGAGAACTGTGACAAGTCTCGGAAAAAGTAAATTCCGGTTCCGGAGACACAAAATTTTATAGGAAGTGTTGGTATGGCCGCCGTACAGACAGATCAGCATTGACACAGGCATTTTAGTACCGCTGGCGTATGGCTAGACAGATTAGAGTAAATAAAAGGTCACTCCCGCCTTAGAAAACATGGTCCTTGAATTCCGAACTGTCATGGAAGGGGTTATTTTGGTTTTAATAAATCATTTGAGGAACGGAAACCATGCGAGACACATAAATTGACAAATTTGGCGTTATGCTTTCCAATGTATGCTCTCTTCTGCAGAAATTGCCTTGTAGGTCTAGCTTCGGCAGCATTAGAACTGGCTAATTCATTGTCCGCCACTCTTTTTCGTCTTCCTCAGCGGCGTGGGTTAGGCTGGTTGACTTTGCAGAACACGTCGATCTACGTTGATTTGCAGAGATAGTCTGAATCATGATTGAAAGCAAGAGATCTAAGCAGCAAAATCTTTTAAGGACATCCTAGTAGTATCTAGGGATGTTCCATGACCATTGATTCCAAACAGAAGCTTTCTCTTCCTCAATCACAACCCAGGTACTTGGAGAAACAAGATTTTAAAGCAGCCTGTCCTAACCTTTGTGTTTAGAATCAGTTTCTGACATTGACAAAGAACATGTCTCAATGACTAGTCAGAAGAATCAAACTATGTGACAAGTTTTGTTCAAGCAGCGTTATGTGGCGCCTGATCCCTTAGAAGTAGAGGTTGGCAAGTCTGCTTTCGATTTCTGTACTGTATAATTTTGTAGTAAATTTATGCGGTTTCACTTTTTTAAAGAGATGGTCTAGCTTTATTTCTTTATTGTTTTAATATAGTGATACTGATAGCGGCTTTCTCTAACAACAGCACCGATTTAGTTGAAATATCGATAAAAAAGTCCATGATTTGTCTATGACTAATTACTAAATGAACTGTATCATTATCGTTGCAGTGCTGTCCTTCGAGATAGCCGTGATAACTTCATTTAGAGATCAAATATGATGATATGGCTCTTTGGAAGTAGTCTAGACTAGATCTAGTCTAGAAGTTTCGGATTAAAGACACCAAGTCCACATGATTTCCCACAAAAGTTTTCGAGAATTTTATGAAGAGTGAGTGGCATCCCTGATAGATCTATGGCAGGCGCATGGTTAATGGACTTAATGGTAGTTCTGATTTTATAGCTGAGTGACGATGGCTGACTTTTAACTAGACTATTGCAAATAGTCTAGAGTCTAGACCTAGACTAGTGATAATTACACAATATTGCTCTACTAGTCTCTAGACTAGTCTTGTCAGTCTAGTCTAGATCAAGACTTAGACTCTAGACTAGACTAGGTCTAGTCTAATTTTAGATTGACTAACTTTAGGAAAACTTACCAAAAATTTTCTGAATTATTGAATGTGGGCGAGTCTTCCAATCTTCAATTCCTGGCATGATTTCGACTGTTGACTAACCTAGCTGAGTAACTTTATTTCACTTAACCAGGCCGACGATTTCATGGATTTGTTACTAAAATTAGACAGTTGGCGGGAATGATGCATTAGTTTGATCTCTTAAGAGTAAAGATTCAAAGACGCCGGTGTAAAATGAAAAATACAACTGAAAATTACTATCCGTCTATAGCTCAGTAGTGGTACTGCTAGAGGAACCTACAGTCAGGAATAATTGTATGGGAATATATTGTAAAAGACATGGGCATTTTAACCACTGCTACCTTTACAATGTGACCGTTTGTTTTGTATCTGAACCATATCATGGTACACTGTACAACATTCAGTGATCGTTTATGCACTCCTCACCACGCAGATATGTATATCAGTCAATAATGAGTAATATTCTCATTTCTTAGGCTATTACTCCGTCATCTCAGTCCAATAAGACTAGTCCTGAAGGTTCAAAGGTGATTGTTGCCAGTGATTTTAGGGACTTGGTGACGGAATGACTAAAAACTTTGGCTGTCTGAGACAAATTGAATTACATATATACAAATCTGATTCTGCTTGCAGTGACTTTCTTCTTCTTATCTTCCCTTTACTCTGTCATTATTTAACATTTATATATTCTTCTTTATTTGTTACAACTAAATGTAATATGCTGTTTAAAATTCCTCTTTAAATTCAATGTAATTATAATGTAGTGTTTATCTTCCATGTCTTGGTAAATATCTCACGCGACGCCCTTGCCTTGAGCAATTGCATTATCCCTCTTATAGGTCTATAATTTAGTATTCCTCAGCTAATATTTTAATATGGCATAAGTTGTATAACATTAAATTGTACGTTTTGATATTGCATCTTACTTCCTACGATTTCTCTTGAAAAATGTATTATAATATTAGCTGAACCCTTAATTTGTGCAACTGTTAGTGAATTGTATGATTATGAAGAATAACATTTGAATGCCCATTTTATACATGTCTATGACGAATACATATAATTTTTATGTACAATACATGCAAGTACTCAGTGCGCAGAAAAGGCGCACAACTAGTTAAATTTTATGTCTTTATAAGCCCTAGATAGACCATTGTCCCCTGTGTCTGAGCAACTGAGCCCCCACTCTCTTTCTTTCCCCGTATGCATGTGAGTGCACTCTTTCTCGGCGGAGAATAACTGTGAAAATTCACGATTTATCAGTAGTCAGAAAGTTTTAAACGTCTGGAAGTTCAAAGAAGAGAGTTGTTAAAATTTGTCGTGAAAGAAAATTTGGACGAGGAACCGGTTTATGAAATCAAATTTACAATCACATAAGTTCAACATTTGCTAACTTGCAGTTGCGGAAGTTGATGCTCGGCATAACCAACCACCGCTACCAAAATCGTCTACACTAAATGGAACCAGACAAATAACACTAACAATATTATGGATTGCACGGAAAATAACGAGGAAGGTATGGAATGCGAACTAATTGTTTGGATACATTCATGGATAGACTATAGATCTAGATTTGTAAAAATTATTCCTTTTCGTTAAGTCGGCAATTTCAACTGAATTCGAGCGTGTAGAGGAACAATACAATGAAATGTCGGTATAATCCTGGAATAGCACCGATTTAGTCGATACCATTTATATTTGGTATCGGCGGTGCTGTTCCAGGAGTATATAGGCATGAAACTAAATGAAGCGCAGTTCAATATCGATACCGAATCGCAGTTCAATATCGATACCGAATCGGTGCTATTCCAGGATTATGCCGAAATGTCGTCAATGTCCATGCTTTTTCTCGAAGTTCGAAGTGCCGGTAACCGCCGTCTTATTATCTGCCGCGATTTCCCTATTAGATCTGCTTACAGAATCTAATCAAACTTTCAGATTTTAATCAAGGACCATTTTCACATCAGATAAACTTGATTTGGAGTGGCATAGCATTAGTCAATTACTGCTGTGAAATTATAAATTTCCATCGATAGCGATGTCTCTGTTGATATTCGGCTACCTTCGGCGTCGTGCCGATTACTGCCGTCCTCCTTCCGGGTCAATTTGCTGCAGTGCATATTTTTTTTCCCATATGGCCGAGTGAAATAACCTCACGAAAAGCTTTTTTTTTCTCTATTTGAGGGGAAATTGCTTGTTGTAAATTATAATTTGAAAGAAAATTTAAAAAAAAAATCTTCTATTAAATAGTGAACTTTTCCCCTTTTGTTTATGGCTTCCACATCATGTGCAGGGAAATGTTGGGAAAAATAGCGTCTCGCTGTTGGGGAAAAGCACATGACCAGAGTGGCAATACCGACATGCAGCCTGCTGCTTTATCGATGTTAGAAAAGGGCATCATCCTTAATTTTTCTCCCTCAAAGAAAGTTGTTTCCTTGAGAAATGTAACAAGACATGTTATATAACTTTACTGGAATTCAGATTAATCACTCTATTTTTCAATTTACACAATATGTTATTATTGCATTTTTTATTTCACAAAACAATAAATAAAATATTGCTATTGTTGCATTACCACTTTCAGTAGCCAAGAATGCACAGCATGGTTTTGGTAAATTGATCATACAAACCTCTAAATCTGATCTCTTTCCTCTATTCTGAATTATTCTGTTGTAAAAACAGATGAAACACTGTCTGCTATCGTAATCCAAGGGAAATCATGATAAATTTCGGGAGAAACTAGTCGTAAATGGATTATGACGATTATTGGCACGAGCCAGTTACTGGCACTAGAGGATATAGACATGGTCAGAAATCCATCATACATTTTGGAATAGTTTTATTCGTAGGAAAAAGAAAAGATAAATGTCTGCCTGTACGCTTGACCTTAATGTGTCCATTTGATTTAAAAGAAAGACAAATAGGAGAGTATGGTAATGCAAGTATGGCTTACCATACACATTAATATTGCAATTGGAAGATTAATCTGGGGCACCTATAATACACAGCCTGTTTTTTTTTTTTCCCTTTTTCATTCATGATTGGTAAAATTCTGGGACACTCCTATAACTTGTATAAGGTTAGGAGCAGGGTTAGGGAAGAAAAATCATCCTTAGGAGAGTTTTAGAGAGACAGTTCTGGGAGACAGTGTGGCTGTGTATCAGTGTAGTTGAAAGTTGTCCTCACAATCTGAAGACTCTCAAATCTAAAATTTGTCAATTCAGTTGCCAAATCTGACTGTTTTGGCTTTAATGCCCTTGGGATAGAACCCAACCCATGCAGGTGTAAATGGGTAGCTGGCTTTAGTGATGGGATTACGGAGGTGCTGCACTGCTGCAACTAGCAATGACTTTATATTGGATTTCATTTTCAATATTGCGTTTGTATATATATGTATAATGAATATTGTTCTGTGTTTTTATAAAGAAGATGTATAACACTGGATGATATTGTAGAACAATTTGTGAAAATTAAAGTCCTAATTTCAGAAATTATAATTTTTTGTTTATATTTTATGTTGTCTTCCAATTCTCCCAAGCGTGCTTTTAGTTCTTTCCTAACCATATTCCCAGTCCTGTCCTTACACCTAAGACTAGAAGTGGTTTTGCCTTGTGATTTATGCATATTGTGGGCTTCATGTAGCGGATTTTGTTGGTCAGATTTTAAGAAACTGACAATTTGAGTTTGAAGAAATGACAAAATATAATATGCTTGTAATTTCACCTATTAGTAATTTTTTTTTTTTATGCCTGATGTATCAAGACATTTTTGTCTTATATTTTGGTAAGGTGGCTGAGTTTAATACAAACACATGTTTAAAAATGACTCATCTTTTTACTCCCTCTGAGCTAAAATTTTTGTGAAGAACATGACCAGAAAGGGGAAGATTGAAGAATTTGAAAGCAGGGATATTGCCATGTGTTTTCATTGCATTATCCTTAACACTATTCATCAGATAAAAAGGTGCAGCACACAGCTGCCCTTACTGTTGGACTGATCTGTCTTGTCGTGGGCTTGCCTCTCTGGTGGAAAACAACTGAAGTTTATAGAGTAAGCTTACCTTACTCAGACATTCAGCACCTGTCTGATAGCAAAGTAAGTACACGAAATTGAAAAGTCTAATGGAGTAAAACTGTCTTTGCAGGTGAGACTTATGAAATATAAAATGATTTTACCTCTTTTGTATGCACACTGTGTATTGTAGGTGAAGACCTCTAACCACTGATAATTAGCTGACCACTGAGGCACTGTTAAGTTAATGTGATACATGGTTAACAAATAAATTATTTTCATGACAGATCTCATGTTATGCAAGTATTTAATTTTGAAAAGCATAAAGATTGAGATCTCATATAATATNGTCTTATTATTTACCACGATTTCCCGATTAGATTTGCTTACAGAATCTTACCAGACTTTCAGATTTTAAGCAAAGTCCATTTTCACGTCAGTTCAGCATTGTTTTGAGTGGCAGAAGTCAACCACCGCCTTGAAATAGTTATCAATTGTTGTCTCTGTCGATAATTCACTACCATCGGCGTCGTGCCGATTACCGCCGCTCTACTTCCAGATCAATATGCACGACGATGTTGCCACCAGTACAGATTTTCCTGTAAGGCAGGGTAAAATGGCTTCATGAAAAGACATTTTTCTTAGGACGAAATCACTCGTAGATTATTGGAAAATAAACTATGAAATTTCGGATCAATGCATAAAATGCTTGGCTTTATTCTATTTAATTGTAAACTGATGGATTTTTAAAAAAATTTCATACTGTGAGTAGGCAAATGGGGAAAAAATAACATCTTGCTATTGGGGAAAAGCACATGGTCAGAGTGGCATCACAGACATGCGGCCCGCTGCTTTAGCGATGTTAGACCTTAATTTTTCCCGGTCAAAGAAAGTCATTTCCTTGAGAAACGTTACAAGACAGATGTCTTATAACTTTACTGAAAATCATATTAAGCTCTCTATTTTTCAATTTACACAATAGGTTTATAAATTATTGCATTTTCCATTTCACAAAACAATAAAATGTCACAGTTGTTGCATCGCCACTTTCAGTGGGCAAGAATGCGCAACGTGGTCTTGGTAAATTGATCATACAGACCTCTAAATCATTTCTTTTTTCACCAATGTTCTAAATTATTTTGTTGGAGAAATAAATGAAACACCGTCTGCTGTCATAATCCAAGGGAAATCACTATAAATTTCGAGGGAAACTGGTTGCAAATGGATGATGGCGATTACTGGCACGTGCCGGTTACAGGCACTAGAGGATAAACTTGATTTGGAGTGGCATAAGTCAATTACTGCAGTGAAATAGATTTCCATCGATGTCTCTGTCGATATTCTGCGGCTATCTCCTGGGACAGGACCGCTCTTGCATTGATACAGTTCATTTAGTCATTGGTTTAGCTACAAGATCGGTCCTATTCCGTGATTATACCTATTGTGCTACCTTCGGTGTCATGCTGATTACTGCCATCCTCCTTCCGGGTCAATTTGGTGCAGTATTGTCACTGGTACATATTTTTTTCCCATACGGCAAGGTGAAATAGCCTCCCAAAAGCTATTGTTTTTTTTTTCTATTTGAGGGGAAATTGCTTGTCGTAAATTATTTGAAAAAAATTAAAAATAAAATGCTCTATTAAATAGTAAACTCTTCCTCTTTTGTTTATCATTTATGGCTTCCACACTGTGTGCAGGGAAATGTTGGGAAAAATAGTGTCTCGCTGTTAGGGAAAAGCACATGACCAGAGTGGCAATAATGACATCCAGCCTGCTGCTTTATCGATGTTAGAAAAGGGCATCATACTAAATTTTTCCCCCTCAAAGTAAGTTGTTTCCTTGAGAAATGTAGCAAGACAGATGTTATATAACTTTACTGAAAGTCAGATTAATCACTCTATTTTTCAATTTACACAATATGTTTTTGCATTTTTCATTTCACAAAGCAATAAAATATTGCTATTGTTGCATTATCACTTTCAGTAGACAAGAATGCACAGCATGGTTTTGGAAAATTGATCATACAAACCTCTAAATCATTTCTCTTTCCTCTATTCTGAATTATTCTGTTGTAAAAACATGAAACACTGTCTGCTATCGTAATCCAAGGGAATTCATGATAAATTTCGGGAGAAACGTAGTCGTAAGTGGATGATGGCGATTACTGGCAGGAGCCAGTTACTGGCACTAGACATGGTCAGAAATCCATCATACAGTTTGGAATACTTTTATTCGTAGGAAAATAAAAAGATAAATATCTGCCTGTACGCTTGACCTTAATGTGTCCATTTGATTTAAAAGAAAGACAAATAGGAGAATATGGTAATGCAAGTATGGCTTACCATATACATTAATATTGTAATTGGAAGATTTATCTGGGGCACCTATATACACAGCCTGTTTTTTTTTCCCTTTTTCATTCATGATTGGTAAAATTTTGGGACACTCCTATAAGGTTAAGAGCAGGGTTAGGGAAGAAAAATCACCCTTGGGAGGGTTTTAGAGAGACAGTTCTGGGAGACAGTGTGGCTGTGTAGTTGAAAGTTGTTCTCACAATCTGAAGACTCTCAAATCTAAAATTTGTCAATTCAGTTCCCAAATCTGACTGTTTTGGCTTTAATGCCCTTGGGAAAGAACCCAACCCATGCAGGTGTAAATGGGTACCTGGCTTTAGTGATGGGGTTACAGAGGTGCTGCACAGCGGCGACTAAGCAATGACTTTATATTGGATTTCATTTTTAATATTGCATTTGTATATATGTATAATGAATATTGTTCTGCGTTTTTAATAAAGAAGATGTATAACACTGGATGATATTGTAGAACAATTTGTGAAAATTAAAGTCCTAATTTCAGAAATTATAATTTTTTGTTTTTATTTTATGTTGTCTTGCGATTCTCCCAAGTGTGCTTTTAGTATTTCTTTAACCATATTCCCAATCCTGTCCTTACACCTTACACTAGAAGGGTTTTGCCTTGTGATTTGTGCATATTTGCTCTGTGGGCTTCATCATGTAGTGGATTTTGTTGGTCACATTTTACGAAACTGACAATTTGAGTTTGAAGAAATGACAAAATATAATATGCTTGTGATTTCACCTATTACTCAATTTTTTTTTATGCCTGACGTATCAAGACATTTTTGTTTTATATGTTGGTAAGGTGGCTGAGTTTAATACAAACACATGTATAAAAATGACTCAACTTTTTACTCCCTCTGAGCTAAAATTTTTGTGAAGAACATGACCAGAAAGGGAAAGATTGAAGAATTTGAAAGCAGTGATGTTGCCATATGTTTTCATTGCACTATATTTCATACTATTCATCAGGTAAAAAGGTGCAGCACACAGCTGCCCTTACTGTTGGACTGATCTGTCTTGTCGTGGGCTTGCCTCTCTGGTGGAAAACAACTGAAGTTTATAGAGTAAGCTTACCTTACTCAGACATTCAGCACCTGTCTGATAGCAAAGTAAGTACACGAAATTGAAAAGTCTAATGGAGTAAAACTGTCTTTGCAGGTGAGACTTATGAAATATAAAATGATTTTACCTCTTTTGTATGCACACTGTGTATTGTAGGTGAAGACCTCTAACCACTGATAATTAGCTGACCACTGAGGCACTGTTAAGTTAATGTGATACATGGTTAACAAATAAATTATTTTCATGACAGATCTCATGTTATGCAAGTATTTAATTTTGAAAAGCATAAAGATTGAGATCTCATATAATATCAGTTAAACTGAAAACAGCAGTACTGTATGTTTTATGTTGTTTTCAAGTTTAACAGATTTAGTTAGTTTATAAGTAAGTTTAGGTAAAAAAAAAAGTACAATAAAGCTATAAACAGGAAGACACATCTTTTAGCGTACTTAGTAGTTTTTTCATTCAGTCATGAAAGATATCTAGTCTATACTCAAGAATGTGACAAACATACATTCATGTCATTTGGACATACATAGTGGAAATAGCCATAAATGAACCCTCCATACAGTCACAGTGTTACTTTTGGGTGGCTGCCACTTGAATGTCCATGCTGTAGGGAAAGAAAAAAAATCAGTTTTATTCTGAAAGGTTGAATTCAGTTGGAATGATGTGTATTTGTGTCTTCAGATTGAGTATCTCACAGAGGTGGACGTGATTTGGGCCACAGATCTGAAGAAGGAGGGCTTGTTACTATCTGACCTGGCATTACAGCTAAACAGATTGCTGAGTATGTTAGAATCCAAACTGGCAGGGCTCTATTGCTTTGGGGTCATTGTGATATTCCCACATTAAAATGAAATATTATCAGTTTTGCTGCAGCACCTATTGAGTTGATTAACTATCAGCTGTTGCTGCCTGAGGCAGCTGTGTAATGAAGCAGCAATGAATATTAATATGGTGCTGCTGGTGCAATTTAATGCTGACACCTTATGTCAGCATTCCCAAAATTGCTGTGTTGTTTAAGGAAAATTTTATTGCATTTTGTGCGGTAGTAATGGGTGTCAGAAAATCTATTTCACAATGTATGATGTTTTACTCTTAAACCTGTAGTGTATAGGCAAGTATTGTCCTCAGGTAACATACCAGAAAGAGGAAAGGACACCTCTGAATTTCTTCATGTATCAATGCGTAATCTTGTGTTTGCCCCCCTAATTATAGGGTATCGCTTCTTCAAAAAGCTAAATTAATTTATCTGGAGCTAATAATTTGCTTCACTGTTCTTGAACTAGCAAGTGTTGCAGTAAAGTTTTGATTAAAGCAAAAGATGTGACTCATAAATATAGAATGATTTTGTAAATCATATACCAGTTGCCTTTTGTTCTTCTATTGTAGAAGCCAATAAGGTGCGAGGCTCTGCACTATCTCCAGTATTTCGAGTGGCAGTCAGAGAAGCAGACGATTCTGAAAGACTTGCTATAAAGAAAGCTCAATCAGGTAAGAACAAGAGTACAGTTTTTCAAAACTTTTCAAGAACTTTAGTGAACCTAGATTACTGTAGATATGGATAAAGAATGGCAAAGATTTAACACATATGATATCTGAAAAAAAAATCGAATGATTATTCACAGTATATGTGATGAGGGACGATTAGAAGATACATTAATTTCTGACACATTTGTGTCATGCTAGGTTGTGAGAAAGAGACTGAATTATGAATAAATATTTTTGTCTGAATCAAGTCGTCAATGAAGTATGATATAATAATATATCAAAATACAGTAGTATTCAGCACTATGCATTTCAAATATGTTGCCCTCGTCTGTCTATCCGTATGCTATCCATCATCTTTGTCAAAAAACAATCGACTCCGCTTAATCGCCCATCCTCGGGATCACGAAAAAAGTGGTCGATTAAGCGGAGCGGCAATTAAGCGGAGGAAGTAATTTCGGTCATATTTTTGGTAAGAAGATTAAATTTCTTTGATATCGTGGTTTGATATCGTGCATTGACANTGGATAAAGAATGGCAAAGATTTAACACATATGATATCTGAAAAAAAAATCGAATGATTATTCACAGTATATGTGATGAGGGACGATTAGAAGATACATTAATTTCTGACACATTTGTGTCATGCTAGGTTGTGAGAAAGAGACTGAATTATGAATAAATATTTTTGTCTGAATCAAGTCGTCAATGAAGTATGATATAATAATATATCAAAATACAGTAGTATTCAGCACTATGCATTTCAAATATGTTGCCTTCATCTGTCTATCCATATGCTATCCATCATCTTTGTCAAAATATTTGAATTCAGCAGTGAAATGTTTTCTCTGGTGCTGGTATTCGACAGCCTAATGTCATTCTTTGACTGCTTCTCAGACATTAAAGTAAACACATATTTTGATTATTGCAGGTTCAGTTCAGCATAAAGTTTGTTTTCAGATTCAGTGGATCAGAATTTCTCTTCTTCAGTGCATCTTACTTTCTCTAGCAGTAGTTTCACAGTTACTAGAAAGGTGTTTATTGTGTGCAGCCTGAAATGAGTGATGGTTAACAGGTCTGTCTTACGTTTCAGCATCTGACCTTAAGAATGTTGTGTCATCAGAGCAACTGAACAAGTACACTGTGATTGTGACAAAGACATCTAGTTTGATATCGCAACCACTTCTAGCACCGAACAATAACATCTTCTTACCCTACAATGATGCAGGTAACTAGGTTCAGTTTGCTGAAATATCATATGTGGAGTATATTATTGGAAGAGTTTTAGTTAGATATTATATCTCTAGATAAGTATCAGCTGCAGCCTCCCTTGTTGTCTTTTTTTTGTTTGTGTGGAGTGATGTTTTAAAAGCAGATACCTTATCACAGTGATTTTGAATGAAATGTTCATGAGACAAGCCCAGTATAATACTTGATCCTGTCAAGTTTAAATTCACTTGGAAATATTTTACCCATGACTGTAGAGCTTGTGTCTGCTGCACTAAAATCAGAATGCTGCACAAACAGAAAACAGAATGTCAAAAGACGTTTTTGAGCTTTCCTATTTCCATTCTGATTTTCCCATGGAACTGATGCGTTGTTAACATTCTGCATTCTTCGGTGCTTCCAGTCTAAAGTAAGTTCATTTACACTCAACAATAGCAGTAGTTGTGAACAAAATCTGAAATATAACCCACTTATCATTAATTGGTGAAGTTCAATCAAAGGAAATTGAAAGCAAAATACTGAAATTGCCACATAAACAGTTTTGTTCAAGGCATTTTGAAAATCTGATTTTTTTCTAAAAGCTGAGTATATACACAACAACAAAAGCTGACAGCTAGTTTTGTAATGAAATTGAAGACTCATTGTTAACCTCAAGGCTGACAGCCTCAACTGTTCTTTCCATAGCTTAGCACTAAGCCCTCTTGTTTTGGTACAGCGCTGATAAAATCATTTACAAAAAGTTCTACAAAACACTTGGTCATACACAACTAGCTGTAAGGCTGTTGTGATCACCTGTCACAAAACAACATCAGAACAGAAGAATAAATATGTCTCTTTTTATGCATTCAGTGGCATATCAGAACAGAAAACTGGAAGGAGGTGGGTTTGGGTTTAAACAAAGCAACTTTTCTGCTGGATTCTTTTTCGAATACAGAATCCCATTTTCAGAACCCTGGACATGGAGCTTTAGACAGTGTTGCTATGTATCATGAAGGCATGTATCATTTGCACTGCCAGCCTAGTATCTGTGAGAGCAGATGAAGTTGACTGAAAATCTAGGTGCAAAGGATTTCTTACTCTGCAATCACTATTAATGTATGTTATATAATAAATATAATATTCTGTGATGTCATTCAGTGACTTGTATCATCATCTTATTAAGACTAAATTTATTTTTGCCAACTTCAGGTGTTGAGGGTTTGTCAGCCCAGATTGCACAGTTAGTGAAAGATGCTGTGAGAGATTCAGCTGTCAGTAAAAGCTTGGAAGCTGCACAAGGACTTAGGGCTCAAAGGGTTAGTAAAAGGATCAGCTGAACAACTAATTGTAATACACACTGTTTCCTCAGCTTTGAGTGTCTCCAGTCGTCCATAAAATACAGTCTTAGGTATACTTACTGTACAGTCAGTTAATTTGGAAAACTGGCTGGTTTGTCTTGAAAATGGTTCAGTTTCACTGGCATGAAATGTGTTCTCATGTTTATTTTCATGTTTTTAGCAGTGATTACCTAAAGACACTCATTTTAGTTATTAGCCTCCTTATTAACCTTCTGTATGCTGTGCTATTAATAGACCATATCATGTATCACATATATATGTCTTTATATACTGGATCACCCTCCTTCACTTGTGCCTGTTCCCAAATGGCCTGTTATCGCCCATTCATTCTTCTGCGAGAAAGTCTTTACTTGTAATTTTATGGGCATAAATAATCTCATTATGTAAGATTTTTTTTGTGACATCCATGTTGGGTTTTAACTGAGTTGTGCCCCTTGACATGGTATAGGTCTTTGACACCTATTGTTTTTTCTTCTTTTGGCCCTATTAACATTTTGCGTTATTCTAAATATACCACTGTGATTTGGGGAAATTTCTTCCATGGAGGTTAAAGTACTTCTTTTGCCCGATCTTTTAACGGGAAGAAAAAGGGGGGTCAACGCCCAAAATTTTTCACAAATGTCTTTTGAAAAAGATCACCTCAAATTCTGATTTGGTCCCCAAATTTCCATTTGGCTGGTTTTGACCGCGTGCGAATACATAGGTCTACACAT
>JAWQUT010000012.1:491476-518591 GCA_033807755.1 Ellobium chinense | reverse complement strand
GCTTTGGCATTGCTGCTAGACTGTGGATTGACTAAAGCTGGCTACCAGATCTGAAGAAGCTTTAGAATCAAGGAACAAAGATTTCAAAAAATTCAGAGAACATTTTGCCCGCAAGTGCTCCAGATCAAAAACAAATGAAGACGTATTCAGAAGGTTGCTTTACTCATCCGACCCAAAACTCAGCAGCATTCGTAAAGGTGGTCCATCAAAGCGAAAACAGTCCCTGGACAAAGAAGCTATGAGCTTGCTGCAGGGGCCCTCCCGACCTTAATATGAACTATGTTTCTCAAGGTTCTGATAACTGTTGGAAAACTTGTATGTAAGTTGGCATTGCTAACTTACTCTTAGGTAGCTCATTGAAACTACTTAAAAACCGCTGGTCATCAGAGGATGAATTTTTTTTTTAATACCCGAGTGCAACTTCATGTACTCGACTCAAAACATCAGTTTAGGCATGCATGAAAAACCCGAATTGAGTACAATGACCACTGGTCAACTATCTGGTCCCTGGTGAGTCTACAGGTTTATCAAGTGAGCCTACATAATTTTCTCTTTGGCAATAAGGTGTGATTCCTGCCAAAATGTCCAGAGAGATCCAAGAGTTAAGTATGTAAAGTAAAAGCTGTCTTTGAGTATTTTATATAGAAAATAGAGGACCTTTTTCTTGGTCAGTCAGTGGTGGTCAGTTCCCTACCACACTGGAAAATATGATGCCATGTATTGATCAGTAGTGGTATGATCAGCTAGCATGCGAAAGTTCATTAGTCTAAGTCGTCAAATAAACGAGTTATTAATTTTTGTCCACTTTTCTGGGATTCTGGCCCACTGTGCAGTGGTCTATAGCTTTCAGTTCTCCATAAAGTGTGATTATTCCCCTTGACCTGGGTTAAAATTTCCTGACTGTCTGGGCTTGTATGGATTAATTTGAGTTGATATGGGAGAGTTAGAGATGGATGAAATCATCACATGTCATTGCTAGATAAAATATAAATTTTTGATATGAAGTATGTTGTTGATGACAGACTGACTTGTTTTTTATAGTTTTTGAGCATTTTAAGAAATGGTTTGCAGTTCGTAGCATGTAATGGCATAATCATTATTTTGAGTCCTTTCAGAATTTTAGTGGCTGTAAGTTTTTGTTTAACAAGCTGGCAAACATACTCTGTTCATGAAAAATAATTATGCATGCCTCTATTCCTTCTGTGGCAGGTACTTTACCTTGTCAGCTTGGGTGGGAAGCCAAAGCAAGGAGAAGGATATTTCTATTTCAACGAACAGGATTTGCCTCATGTAATAAATCCACTTGAAACGAAACTAGGTGAGCATTTTATGATTTGTCTGTAATTATATCATTATTTGCCTGTGGAAGATTTTTAAAAAAAAAATTAAATTGGAAAAAGTTGTATCAACCAAGCAGGTCTAAATTTAAATAGCTTTCTGTGCTCATTCATGTCAATTGTGGTAGGTGAAGTGATATCTCTGTCACATTATATGTTTGTTAAATAATACAGCTTTGGTAGATTCCCTGGCCAAATGCTGGGATCTCAGAGATTACTCTATTCCATTTCTATCATTCTTCAACAAAATGGCTCAAATATTTATGATCATCAAGTTAATCGTGTTGTTTAAACAGTGGAGTTCAAGGCCACATAAAACAAACCTTCTTAACATAACCACCTGTCTTAAAACAAGTCAGCTCATGGCTGTCATGCGCGCATTGGGTGTAACAACTCAGACTTTGGATAATGTAACCCTGTAGGTTGTCTAGGGCTGGCAGAGGTGTTATATCTTTATGACAGAAGCTTGAAAGACTGTTTTATTGGAATAGTAGGGTACCGTATGATTTGATATGGTCTGTAGGACGATGCAGCCTTCCTTTAAGATTCCATGAGATTTAACAGTATCTTGAGGGTCTTGTATGTTGTAGATCTTTTTCTCTGATTAACATGAGCATGGAATGCCAGGAACTTTCCGAATAAATTTTCGGTTCATTTTGTTTTTTACAGGCTCTCATGCATCCAACAACCCAGCCCTTAATTTTGTTGTCTGCATTCCCACCCAGAACAAGAGTCCGCTCTACATTTTAGACCATGATGGTGAGCACACAGTTTGAGCACAGATACATGGTATTGATAAATAAATGTAATCCATTGTATGTAAACTCTACATAATCATGAAAGCTATATTTGTAATTTTCTAGTCTATGATAAAGCTTTAACTCTGGGATACATGCATTGTTTTATAGTTTGCATCTTGATGGCATTATATTTAGTCTTGGCAAGCCTCTTACAATGCTTATGAATCATGACATTATAAGTATGCAAATCAGTTATGTGCAAGGCCGTCTTTGTGAGATTACTGCCTCAGATATTATTTTGATATTTTCTCCAATGTAATGAATTTTCTCAGGCAAACGTCTCCCAAGTAATGCATTTCTCAGCCCTCGTTGGGGTGGTGTAATGATCTACAATACGTTGGATCCAAGCCAGAATGGTTCAAAGTCACAAGGTGGTTCTGTTAGTCTTGATGTGCATAAGATGATGGAGGTGTTTGTCTCACAGATCAGGCTTCTGCTGAATGTACATGCACAGGTAGATCACCAACTTTATAGTTTCTTGGTTTTGCTTATGTGGCCTGACCTTAACGCCAGTAAAAACATTTCTGCTCTATCATAATGATTCCCTCATTTTATATCTTGATAGAATTCAGCATCTAACATTCGACACATGAATTGCCAAACTGAAAGAAACAAAGCTCAGCAATATAAATCGTACTTCTGCTAGTATATCTTTTGTGTTTGATATTATGAATGTAATGAATTCCTGTTTCAGTATCTTTTGATGATAGTGCCTTGGAAAATATATAGAGCAGCAGTTTTCTTGCCCGTGACAAATTAGAGTGCTGGTTTCATACTATGGAATATACTGATAAATATGTGCGATTAGAATTTAAAGACAGATAGAGCTAGGAGCTGCAAATGAGCTTGTACGTTGTAATAAGTAAAAACACATCTGGTTATCCACAGATGGTGACCAAGGAGATGAAGGTGTTAACCACTGGCAGTGCTAAGCTGCATCTGTGGGAAGTTGCTGGCTGGTTGAGATGTCGCTGTGTAGAGAACTTGGCAACAGCCACATCAACCTTGCAGTCTCTAGCTCAGCTCCTTGAGGAGATCGGGAATATTGTCATCAATGATGAAATTGGGAAAGAGGTAAGGCTTAGTGTCGATGGCAAATGATTGTATATTTTATTAGGTCACTCATAACAGAGCATTAACTTACTCAGCTCTAATTACTTGAGCTAGAGCAAAGTGGTGGCAAAGTATTGAATTGATTCTCTCTACCCTGTAAGCAGTATTCTTTCCGTATTTATGAAGTTTACATTGCATACTGGGGAGAGAAAAACAAAAACAGGAATGGGGTACATCTTTCATTTGAAGAATGATATTTTTTTTAAAGTTCACCTATAGGGATGAACTTAAAGATTCACTGGCAATATGCATTTATAATTTCTGCCCCTCTCTTCTGTTGGGAACGAAGTACATGAAAATAATAATAGAATTTCCTCCCTTCTTTTCAGCAATCAGTGTAGATTCCATTTAAAGGAAATGGAAATCCCCTCAGAGAGTAATGATTTTTTTCATTTGTACAATGAAGATGAGGACTGTCAGATACTGAACCTGATTGTTTTTTGATTATATGAGTGTCTGAAACTTCTCATGTTTTCTGTCATCAGGTTGAGTCAGCTGTGGCTGCCATAAAGGAAAGTCATGCTCTGTTGGCCAATGGGAATCTCAAGGAAGCATTTCTGTCCTCCAAAGCTGCAGTTGAAGCCTCTGAACTGGCATTTTTCCATCCATCTCTTCTGGAACTGCTTTACTTTCCAGAGGATCAGAAGTGAGTCCTTAATACCTAGATGCCTTCCTCTGATTATATTTCCTCATCAAAAGATAGTATCTGATATCTCAGTCTTTTAAAAAGTGTCGTTTTGAGTAAATTGTTGTTTTGGAGAAAAAGTAAAATCTTTTCCACAGCAGAGTTTTATCTTTTGTCTAGGCTGTTGGTTTGTTAGATATTTTTAAGCTGTTTTGGTGTTATGTCTGTAATAAGTTGTAATATAAGATCACTAGTTCATAGAATCTTGTGCACCATATGAGCTCTGCCTCTCATGAATTATTAAACTTTGCATAAGTGCATACATTCTAAGCAGAGAATTTCTGCAGAATATTACTAATGCACTGAATGGCACACCTGTATTGTGATATTATTGTTACTAGGCTTATGACAGTAGTGTTTCTGACCATGGATTGCATGGTGTAGCAGTTTGTTTTGAAATTTTCCTGCCTTGTGTAATTCTCAGATTAGATATTTTTTGAAAGTAGGCTTACAATATTCGCCAGAGTGATATAGAACCTTTACTTTCTTATTTTTCAGGTTTGCTATCTACATTCCATTGTTCCTGCCCATTAGCATTCCTCTCGTTTTGTCTATGGTGCAAGCCGTGAAATGGTTCAGGCAGCGCAGGAAGCTCAAATCTGATTGATTGACCATCAATTTAGCTGATTGCTAGGGAATGTTGATGGTGTATTTAGATGATGAAAGTGTAGGAATTGTGGTTGTATTTTGAATGTGATACAAATAGAAATGCATACACTATTTAAGACTGTAGAAAGTGAGTGGTCTGAATGTGGTGTGGCTGGTAGTAAGGTTTTGCGAGTGATTCATTGGAAGTATTGTTTGAATATGATGTTATAGAGAAGTAAAAGTGATCAGAATGGATACTGAAAATATATGTTTTTATGAAGACGTGGCAAACAAGAAGGAAGTGGAGTGATTGTAGAAATTGTGCAGCGCTTTTGAAATAAATGAAATATTGAACAAAGCTTCATGTATTGGATGTTTTTAGTGCAGTTGCAGGTTGCTTGGTGATTGTGGAGAATGATGACTGAAAATTTGATACTAACTGAGAGAAGAAAATAGCCACAAATGTAATAGAATGTAACTTTGGATCCACTGCCAGTAGATTTACAAATCTGAACAAAGCTATAATAATGTCACAAATGTGGCGAAAGCTCTGAGTAACATTACCTTCCCTACCTAGAAATTTCAAAACTGCAAGTTTTACTCTGGCATTTACATATGACTGGCACTGATCTCGTGTGGATCTTGTTCTGTAAACCCACTTTATCAATGTTTTGTGGAGTGTTGTTCCAGCCAACAATAAAAATTTATGGTGGATGTTGCAGTCTCTGCACACTTCCAGTCTTTTCAATTCAGTGGCCAGTTTCATCTTAAAGAAATTCAACTCCCAGTGCAAGACATGGAATATTTGCTGCTGTAGAAATTCTTGACAAACATGAGTTACATGAAGCCATGCGTCATCTTTTTGAAAAGCATGCAGATCACAGCATATTCTGGAGAGAGGCACAACAATATTTGATTGATTCCAGTCTTGTATAAAAGCTGAAGGAGGACATGTTTTACATTAAGAAACTGTATTTCCACTGTTTAAATGTGAATACACAGTACTAAAATTTAAAAAAAAGCTTTGGTAGAGGGATTATATTCTTCAAGCCTATGCTATTACTGCATTTCTGACTTCTTCAACTTTATTCATGCAAATTTGTGTAATGCTAATGAAAATAGCTTTAAAATTGAACTTAATATTACTATTGTGGCTACTTTATTTCATTGGTGAGTATAGTTGAGAGAGAAAATATGTTCTTAGGTGCAGAATGTCTGAGACTGTGTTAGAATAATTTTATCTACAGTGATGTGAAATTGTATCATTTATTGCTTAGATTGTTCTTTCATGATGTGTAATTTAATTATTCCTGTTCTGATGTAGCTGATTAATGTCTGTTGACTGGATAAGCCAATTTGAGAAAAAGAAACGAATACCATGTGTAATCTTTTCTTGTAGCGTATGCTGAACCACGGAGGATGACTTTTGTTTCATATTATATCTATATGGACTAATTAACCTCCCCTTAAATATGACTCGCATGTAAATCCTAATCCTTGGGCCTAGACGGCACTTGGGTGTACATGTACATCCCGAAAGGAGCATTCCCGTATCATAGCCAACATATTCCTATACATTATTTCCTGTGTTTTGAACTACAGTATTCCTACATGCAAGGCTGCAGTATGTGATTCTAATCATGCTGGAGCATTGTAAAACCCTAACTCGAACACACTTTTTCACAGGCTAATGAGATCATGGTAATTTTTTTGACATCAGCACTTTAAAAGCATGAGATAGTGAAAGAGTTAAGGACTGTCAATGACTTAGCGCACGGAGGAAAGAGACAAACTTGAAAGAAAGAAATAACAGCCTGTAAAAATATCAGTTACAGAAGAACGTCATAAGCTCAGATTCCAATGCAACCAGTTTTTAATTTCGATGTGAGTAAAATTTTGTCTAGGGTGTTAAATGATTACGTGGGTTTTTCAGGGACATGAGATTTGAAGTCATGAGGTCTTACTGTATGTCATGGAAAAGAGGCATCATACTAAGAATATTCCTGGTCACATTTCATTTTGGCAGAGAGTGGTGCTGACATCCATGTCAAATTTTCCAGAGACTGGAACCACATATTAGCAGCTCACCATCCATAAATCTGTTGCATGTTGTGAATTAGGCTAATGTTGTGTGTCCTATGCTTTTTGGATGTAATGGCAGCTGCCGGGAGGAATTTTGCAAAGGGAATCTGCAGTCTGCTATTTTGCTAATGTTTTAGAGTGAGCTTTGTTTGTTGTTCCAATTATGGTTTAATATTCAGATCTCAAAAAAGGATGGATGTGGAATTACCTCACTCTTTCTCTTTTGTGTGTGTATGTCTCTGTGGATGAGTGGGTTTGGTGGGGGGAGGGTGGTACAGAGCATGGGAAGGAAGTGAGGTTGGGGGGGAGGGGGGCGCGGCTTTCTGCAAGAATAGTGAAGTGAGACAGTTGCTCAGTTACTTTGGATAATGGATTGCATTGGAGTGGAAGTACATGTAGATGGGCATGTGTGTGAGATATGTTCATGTATGAAAGAGAAAGCTGCCTCACTGCACATACAATCATACAATCCCTTACACTTGTAAAGGCATGTCAAGAAATGACATCACACTGGCATGCAAACTTGCTTTCCTTGCAACTGTCAGAAAGTTTACAGAAGTCATTACTTTGGAGGTATAAGAAATTTAGAGTATTTGCATAGCATGCCATGGTTTGTGGTTTTTTTTTCACAGCATTTTTATACGAGTCACCACAGTTAACAGATTGGAAGAATGAATAAGATCATGTAAGTATGTTGGTCCTAGTCATCTTTTAGGGTTACGTATCGTTCATGTCCATGTCTTATAATGTCATTATCCACATGCAGGAAGTTTGAATAAAACAGGATTATGTGATTCCTTACAATATTGTTAGATGCTGAATTTTCGAGCTTGCGTATGAAATCAACTGTGCTCATCAGAACTAAAATTCTGGACAAAATGATATCAAACTTTGCATTTGACCTAGTTTG
Source organism: Ellobium chinense (assembly GCA_033807755.1). Classification (NCBI taxonomy): domain Eukaryota; kingdom Metazoa; phylum Mollusca; class Gastropoda; order Ellobiida; family Ellobiidae; genus Ellobium; species Ellobium chinense. The sequence continues at coordinate 511,076 of JAWQUT010000012.1, read as the reverse complement.
TGAAATCAATGTCAACAGTGAGGAAATCGTCACAGTCATTGGCAGAATAATCATCATATCTCAGTGAGTTTGTCAGGAGAGGAAAAAAAAAATCTCTATTATTTTTGCCCTCACGAGTTGATATGGATAGTTTTACCATGTTCGAGATGTAGGGTTGGGCTAGTGCTGTTTGAATCTCATGAGTTGGGTGAAATGGTTCAGCCCTGTTTTTTTAATCAGTGATTTTGTGACTTAGTTTGTCTGTGACATATGATCAGTATATTGAGTTATTGCAAACACAAAAATATTCCAGTTTGCCAATTGTCTGAGATAGATCATCTTTCTCTGACTGTAATAACTAAATGGATCTTTCTCTGACTGTAATAACTAAATGGTATATTTTGAGTTCAGATGAGCTTTAGTGTTTGTCTTGCATTGAAGATTTAGCTGTGTTATTTTGATGTTACAATGAATTTGTCAACTTTAGCTGGTGCTTGTTGTATTGTTTTGAAATAAATATTTTAAATTAAATATTGTGGCTGCAAAATTGTTCTGTCAAGATCTGCTTTCATTGCTAACTTTAGTTGTGTAATTATGTAATTTCTCTGTCTGGTTTTGGGAGCTCACATCAAACGCGCGCATTTGTAATCCTGCACTGTTAGAGTGTTAGAGAATAACAGAAAATTGAAAAGCTTTTTTTTCTAAATTTTTAGTGTCTTCCGTTGAAACATGAGTTGAATGTGTATTCAAAGATGTCTTTCTTTAGATTATTCAAACCAAAATTGAGCTTGAAATAAAATGTATGTGTCAAGAGCAATTACCCTTAAATTATGTCACTTTATTTCAAGAGTATGCAGAGTTCAGGTACTGGTTTTGGAAAAAAAAACGCTCTTCAGTTGTATGTCAAAACGCGGGCATGCAGTAATCTTTGTATGCGTATGGCTACGTGGATTCCACTGTGAGGACAACTTATTTCTCTCTGGGTTTTACCGGCTTGAAAGCATCGCATCAAGAGGAAGGCCGCATTGAAAATGTTTATATATGGAAGTCTTTAGAGTAAAATCAGGATGAATATTTAAATCTACATGTGCACAAAGGGCATCTTGGAGGAACTCCGTCACATTAAGTCTTATTGTATTTTTCATTCCTTCTTTGTACTGTTGTGCACTACCTCTGAGCTTTGCTGAGCAGACACACACCAGAATTTGAACAGCGCATCCATTACTTGTACACTTGTATACAGAGTGCAAAGAAATGTGTGCAGAGTACATCTATATCTACAAGTATGTTTGGGCATAAATGAAAGGAGGAAGATTTTTTGAAAGATTGCGCATTTTGGAGGAAGATATTATGGAAGTGTGCGTTTTGGAGAAAACTGTTATGAAAGTATGCGTTTTGGAGGAAGTTAAAAGTGGGCGTTTTAGAAAAAGATATTAAGAAAGTGCTCGTTTCGAGAAAGATACAGCGGAAGTGCGCGTTCTGGAATTGCTCCCGGTTTTGATGAATTCCAGTTCTAGGAGACAGTATTAACAAAGCCAAAAGTAAACAACAGTAAAGAACTTATTGATTTGCTGTCCTTTAGTAGCCTTCCATCTTTAACCCTCCCCTCCATCCCTCCTTCCCGCCCTTCTTATCACTATTAAATTTGCCGAGCAAGCAGGTATGGAAGTCACAACAACAATCACGCTAGTGGGATTTATGAGCTCACGAAAGGACCATAAAGTAAAGGCGCTAACAAGTCAAGCAAGCAAGCAACTCCGCTGGTCGCTGATTATAAAAAATTGAAACCTCAAAAAAGTTGTTGGTGCATGGCCTTTGCTTGTCTAAGCAAGGCGAGGGATGTGGGGGGAGGAGAGGGGAGAGGTTCACTGGCCTGTGGTGCTCTACAAAATTTGTGTCCCCAATCTCTTAACCCCTGTTATTACTACAACTGCTGCTACCACATCAGAACACTGGATCCTTCCATGATCAATACAATACTGTTTAGAGGCCCCTTTCCTCATACAAAAAAGCTAAACAATGCTCCTAAAAGTCCCACCAGTCCACCACCTCTTACTAAGTGCTAAGCCAAAGGCAGATTTAGGATCTGCGGGTCCCTGGGCACGAGGAAGTGCGATGGCCCCCTTCCATACTCCAAGACGACCATGTTTGGGGCAAACTTTGCCACAGTGGCAGGTTTAATAATAAAAATAAAGATTTCATTGGGATTCTTTCTACTCCACCCCCTCCCCACCTCCACTCTCTCTTTCAATATCTCGCTTTCCTCCTGTCTTTCTCTCTCTCTTTAAAAAACTAAAATTCAAGCTCTTGCTCTGGGCCTCCTATAAGCGCGAGGCCTTAGGCAGTGCCCATGGTGCCCATGCCTAAATTTGCCACTGGTTGCACCAATGGCTTACTTGTATTGCTTCGTGGAATGCGAAATGGAGTCCTGTGGTGAAAAAAAAATTTTTTTTTGCTCTTTCGAGCTCATTACTTGGGTCTTTTACATCTCGCGGCACACTGTCATCCAACTGGCTCTTCCCTCTATTCCTTCCGATTTCACAGCCAGAGATCAGAAGATCATTAAAAACAGTGGCCTAGACATACTTACTTTGCGCAGGACAGGTCTGAAACAACTGCTGTCCAGTTTCGAAAGAACAACAATGCTGTCAGACCAGATGCTGTATGATTTTTGTTCAGGAGGTCTTCACATAATAGTTTTCACCACTGCCTGCTGTAGACGTCGAAGTTTTGTTTAGAGTGATTATAGTAATAAAGCATCATTCTTCTGCACGTGATGAAAGCTGACATCAAGTTCGGGAATAGTTTTGATGGTCTAGTGTACTTCGCAGAGGCAGTCTGATAAAAGTTACCGAACTATAAAAGCAGTGGCGAATAACAGTCACTTTTTTTTTAGGTCGAAATCGAGTTCTGTTGCCAGTTTTTGGAGGCGACCATGATACGGAGCTTGTATATGACATTTCATTCTTAGTTCATTTATTTCTACACCTGATGAAGGACGCCAGTCCGAAAATTTGTGCATTAAATTTGTTAAATTGTTATAGTTTTCTTGCTTTACTTATTTAGATCCAGTGCGGATAAATGTTTTGCAAATAATGATACGGAGCTTGTAGATACGGATATTTTATTGGGACTTGCTCATCTGAAAGCTTCCTCAATCTTCCCAGATATCAGGAACAATATTGATGTTGTTCCCGAAGTAAGAACTTTAAAGCTGATGAGGCCTCTTACTGTGAGGACATCAGAATATATTACCTCTTTGTTTAGTGACTGCATATTAGGTAATTTGTACCAGTGGATGTAGACTGATGTACCGCTATTCTATGTTTTGATATCGTGCATGCCAGGCTGAACAGTTTTTCACTGGGACAAACAGAATATGTGATATTTGATGTGTATGAAAGTCAGTGTCATACCCCGGCTCCCACACCAAACTTCTAGTTTGACGGTACGTTTTGTTGAATTTTCGGCGCTATAAATTGTATTCCCGTTATTATGAAAAGTAGAGGTATTTGATCGGAATACTGTATACAGTTCAAAAGCTCCTTTTTAAAAACAAAATTCTGGTTGATTTGGAAAGCAGAAGCTGCCAAATATTTCAGTTTTTGTTATCCTCTCTTCCCCATCAGACTGCACACATTTTTGACGGCTTCATTCGTTAGATTGGCATGTTCACATAATGAAATTTACCGACTGGCGCACTGGAAAATACAGATTAATCAGAATGAGCGCCATATTGGGCTGTTCTACAAGCTTATAAAATATGTACTGGATCAGGAAAAACTTTACTGAAACACAGTATCCAATGTCATATTTCTCCTCAGATTTGTTCCGTTTCTTTATTGCTCCAGCTCCTATTTGATATACTACTCATACTGTAAACTTGTTTATCATCCTCATCCTAATTTTACTACTCCCGCAACTACCACTACAATTACTATTACCCATACCACTTTTTTTGTGTGCTACTTTCACCACTATAGCTGCTGGTACTATTTTATAAACCACTCATACTCTTGTTTTTACTTCTTCTCCACCCCCTCCTACTTCTACTACTGTTACTACTACTACTACTACTACTACTATTACTGCCGATGATATTAGAAGTACCACCATCAACAGTACTACTATTGTTACCACTTCTCTTCCTGTTACTACTATCGCCACCACCACTACTACTAACTGCATCCGTGTTCCTCCCCACCCTCATTCCTCGACAATGACAGTTTCGACAGTCAGTGTAAAAGCCTGGTATTTCTCGAATTTCCCTATAATAAATCAACGATATCCGCAAGGTGTCAACCCCCTTTGCATAACTACCCACCCACACCGAAAGTGCACCAATATACTAGCAACTTCTTCTGTAGCATTTTGTTTTCACTCAGAGCTAGCAACTTTGTAGGATTTAAGAATAAAAAAGAGCAATTAAACATTAATCTACATGATCACGAGCAGGCCTACAGTAAGACAAGCGAAAACTAGAAGCGTAGGCTGAATGCAGGTAAATGAATAGAACGATAACGTAGACGTACCCAATCACTGGCAGTACGACAGCTACAGACAGTACTCGAGCTCATGAAGACAACCTCCTCCACCCCCTCGCCAACGCCGTTTCCCATCTCGGTAGTATCGATCTCAAGAAGGTAGCGTTGCAAACGCAGCATTCTGAATCAAGCTGGGAGCCCCATGGAGTTGAGAAAGTCATAAAGTGATCAGGCCTGCTGGAATAATAATAGTGTAAAGTCGTGTAAGCAGATATTAGCCTGGATACGTGACTTGTAAACCGCATTATTATTTTTATTACTTACAGCTCGAAAGCTGAGTGTCACAATACTAAACAAATGCAGGTATCAATCTATCACTACCATATCCTCCTTCCTCCTCTGTATGGTAAATCCAGCGTGGTCATCATCACCACTTATGGTACGAAATGTTATGACCCCTGATATGGAACGTTCCTCCCTCGCAACTGTCACGCCTTGTTGTCCAGTCTTATCAATTATGCCTGACGTTCATGTGGGTTGAAATGTACCGAAAGGAATGTAAAACATCAAGTAAGTCAGGCTAGCATACATATAGTCAGTGATGAACTGACACAGCATGAGCAAAGGACACCTGGCGGTCAGTATGTGTCCAGTGCACCGCTAACACCTATATCACTTAAACTTTTAGAAACCGAACATACCGAGATAAGATAATGGTAGTGGCGGCCAGTGTGGATAACTCGTTCCTCTTCTTAGATTCGGGATTTTTCGCCATAAACAATGTCTAAAATAACATGTATTAGCTGTAGACTAGTAGTCTATTTAATTTGGAGTCTTGTAACCTAGCTGAGGTGCAGTGTCCTCTCCGCCTCCTGGTGTGTCAGATAGCTTAGAATTTAAAGGCGTTGACGTGTTGACTGATGTTATTTTCAGTGCACCTAGAATATCGCATAACTCTTAAAACTCCATAGAGTAGCCCATAAATCTTAACTCCATAAAGTAGCCCAAAACTTTTCACTCCATAGGGCAGCCCATAACTCTAAATTCCATAGAGCATAGAGCAGCCCAAAACTCTTAACTCTACAGAGTAGCTCATAACTTTCAACTCCTTAGAGTAACCAATAACTCTTTAACTCCGTAACCTTGATAGAAGATCCCGAACTAGGTCAATATATTGTTTTATGTTACGGGCACCTAAAGTTGCACCATCTGATCGTTACGGTCGGAAGGCTAGCCACGCCTACAAATGGTCGTGGACACTGCCTGGACTTTGATGGATTTTCTTTCATATTTCAAAACCTGGACATCTTTATATTAATTTTCTTTGTCGTAACGTTCTCAGGGACAGTAAACTAGCAATCTGCAAAGTTTCTACGCATTATAAAACGCTTTATTCGTGAAATTCGAAAAAACAACAACAACAACAAAACAACCGCCCCGCGATATGAACCATGTCAATGAAATCAAACCAATGAAGTGTCTCATCATGCCTCTCCTCTCCTTTTATACCCCTGGAGAACCTTTGACACAGAAGGCCAAAATAGAATACCTAATGACGCTAGGTCATCAAGATTTCACCAGATGACCAATCAGGCACGATAAAATAGTGGGTCGGAAAATTGGGGGAGGGGCGGGGGATGGAACAATTAATTACTGTTGATAAATAATGGTCGTCAAGTATTGTGTTGATGTCTTTCTGGGCGGAAACGGAAAATACTCAAAAATAGAAACAAGGGTAGTAGGACAGCAATATCTGAATCACAAGCCTGAGCAAGAGTTTTCTAGTAATTTCTTCTATTAGACATGGATGAAGAAAACAAAATGTTATCGAAAATCTAAGAGGAACAGCCAACAATCAATCCTAAACCTCTCTGCGCAACCGGATGTTGGCGTAGGTTACCACTTCGTTACGCTGTGGCAAAACAAACCGATGTTTTTCACGAGATGTAGGGCAAGTTATGATATCTGTCAAGACAGCCAAAGCCTTTGCACGAGCCACCCGTCAAAATCTGTCAGTTTTGACCGAGCAAAAAAAACCAAAAAACCAACACAGCAACAAAAAAAAGTGTGCCTTGAGTTACCTTCGAAGTAAAATATCAAAAAATAACAGACCCGCTAACACGTATTTTTAAAAACTCCCAACCACAGATACAATATTAAAAACAAAAAAACAGAGTTGAAATAAAACATAACGTGAGGTTCAGGTGAAAGACGTCCGGAGGGTACATGTTTTCTTTTTCTTACACTCAGAGACAACTGATGATATATGAGTCCTTTCCTTTTCGACCCCTCAATAATTTACAAAAATGTAAAAAAGGGGAAAAAAACTCTCTCTCCAACACTCCATCGGCTATAGTAGTGAGGTGGCCAAAGCCAAGATAAAAAACGTAACAGTCAACATTATTGCCCATACTATACAATAAGTGTGCTGTACGGTGATGAATAATGATTATCCTCACGAAAAGACAACTCATCACCTGCCACCACTTCTCCGGCTGGTGAAGCTGCATCACGCCCGGTTATTAATACTATACTCTTGACCTATTGTAGGCAAAGGGCAAGGAAACTAGCGACAAGAATGTGAGGGCCCCCTTCCACCCCCACAGTAATTTCGGCTCTGCATTAATAACTCAATGCGCCCGTTCACAGCCCTTGTCTCAACGTGGCCAAGCGTGACGAGAACATACATTGTCACCGTTCATGGTGACGTCACACTTCTCATCTGCATATATAAAACGTATTCGTGCGAGTTCGCAATTTTCATTATATCCTTTTCTAAAATCAAGGAGACAGAACAAGCTTGAGGAAATGTTTTTGTTTGAAGAAGTTCGATATATATGACAAGTGAAACTGATAACAGTGGTTATTAAGTAATTACCTGTTAGAAACAAGAAGAATGACTAGCAATTTATTATACTGTTAATCTAAATTCATCATACAGTTTAGACTGGATTGCCACAACCAGTGAACGAGAACGGTAAGATTTGTGGGATTAGCAATGTCAAGAAACAGTTTTTGTTAAGACCACAGCATTGTAAATTCATTATCTGATCTAATATGGAAATGGCATGTTCGTGCCTTCATCACTGTACATAATCCTCCTTGTCCTCTTCCTCCTCCTCATCATTTGGAACACAAATAAAAAAAAATTATATCCATATCAGCGAAACATTTGGAAATTTACTTTAATATATGAAATGAGCTTAAAACAATGATGAGATAAAGCTAAAAGTGATCATTCGACAGGCTAAATACAAACTCACATTCATCATCGTCAGTCCTAAAAAAGTGTTTCGACACGAAATTAAATTTTTAAAATAAATTCATTCTATATCTTTCTAAAGTTTTGTGTTGAATCTGACCAGAACCATCTTCAATCATCATTATAATCATCATTGGAAAAATGGAAGGAAGGTGTTCTCCACCAGTAAGGTTTTAATAGAAAAAACACTCCAAAAAACAATCCAGATTTTCGGAACTAGTATGTTCCTTCGTCAAGGACACTACACAGAATGTGACAAAATACTAAAGATAAACAACAAATATGAGAAGGGCGGACAACAACTCAGACAGAGATGAGATTATAATCATCATCATCATCATTATCATCATCATCATCATCATCAGCAGCAGCAGCAGCATCAGCAGCAGCAGCAGCAGCAGCAGCAGCAGCAGCAGCAGCAGCAGCAGCAAAAGCAGCAGAATTTGTGAAGAGCTGTGAGCAGGGAATACAACCTACACTGGAAGAACAAACAAAACTCAGTTCCATTAACCTGAAGGACAATGACCATATAAGATCAGCAGTGATCTTCAACCACTTTGTAAAATTAAAATCATTCTTCAGTGCTCAGACGAGATAATCTGATATCAAGACTGAAATAAATATAGAGTGACTTAAATCACGAGGAGTGCTAATTTCTTCTCCAGGACAATCAATAACTCTCCTCTCCATCGTCTTTTTTATCATTACCATTACCACCAAAAGGAAAAAAAAAGAAACCCGAATCCTACAGCATTTTTATGAGTATTGAATACTGGAGTCTGTTGAATACACAGGAAACAAGGGAGCCACCGAGGCCAAGCGATATGTCAGTGTTATTTTCGTAGAACTTTTTTGTAAATTTTGTGTGATGTTTTAATTCTAGTGCTTTAAATCACATATTTTATACTCTCCATCTACACACAAATTTGGTGAATCTTCTGCACTCATATCCATTCTAATATTCAGCCTCACCCTCAGGCAGTGAAAACATTACAAATGCTAAATTATCGGTTGAAACAATCTAAGTGTAGAATATATCTTGCTTAAAACAGAGTTTATCTCGGGGATCAGGATGAATATTAAGCTTATGTTCTTTTATTTTAGTCTAGTGTGTGTACCGTTTTAAGATGCTGTCAAATTTGGGGACCCGCCAGTCACGGTCCCTAGCGGACTTGACAAACTCCGATGCGAAGGTTCAGCTCTCACCTTACGAACCTAGAAATCGCTCGGTCTCCAGTGGGAACCTACTGACGACAGACGATGCCAACTTCAGCAACGACAGACGAGCGATCAGCAACAGTGCCTCTGCGCTTCACAGAGCTCTAGGCCCAAATTTACAACAGCTTATGTCAAAAATCTCGCAAGCCGAGATCAACAAGCGAAGAAACAATATGGCAGAGCAAATGAGAGGACGCTATAATGAGAACTCTTTCTCGCCTTCGCCTGTTCAGAGAAGTGGACTGCGTTCACCATCTGTTCCCCAAAGCGATGCTGGAGGAGATTACGGGCTGTACATTGGAACTTCCAGTTCTAGAGACTCCACGACGCCACCTCCACGACTGTATGGACCTCCTTCGGGCCACACTTCAGGCAGGATATCACCTAACCCAGAGATGGATGTTTACGCAACTCCTCACAATCATCAGCGGTCACATCCCGGTCATTCTTCGTCTGGAACTAACAGATCCCACAGACACCTTAACAACCAGCGCAGATCACCACATCCAAGTTCAGGATCCAGTCTGAACATTCCTCCTCCTCCTCCACCTCCTCCACCTCCTCCTTTAACGAAGTATGGATCTGTGCCCATATTGGATAATCTTCACGACATGGCTGATCGTCCTGATCCATTTAGGAGACGGTTGTCCTTGCCCAAAAATTCGTACGGTCACGCATACACCTTACCACCGGAACCAATTTACGACAACAACATAACTCGTGGATCTGATCATCGTCTACAAGGTGAGCCACAGGATCGTGGCTTTTCCGAAGAATCAACCAGCTTTCATAGGAATATCTCACCTCGAAACAGCTCTATGTCTATGCACACCGACGATACTCCTAGTGACTATCCTTCACGCTCCCATACTACGTCTGGTTACACCACACCAACTCGTGATAGAGGACAAATCCTAACTAGTAGATCACCTAGTCCAGCTAATAAAACACATGGAAACGACGTGAGAGACAGACTCAACAATATCTTCTCCAGACAAATGGCCAGCAGCTTTACCCCTGTTCAGAACATTGCTCACACAGGATCTCCGGACAGGCCCGCAAGTACTCAGCCTACTGGTCACCATTCTCGCACCCCATCTCAGCAAATGCTTCAGGCTGACCTGCACCCGCCCTTTGAACATCCCGGACATGGTCCCATCCACAAGAAAGAATCCTCTGATGACAACACTATACTCTCCAGCATTTCTGCGAACATAGGCGTCCAGTCCGCTAATGGTTTACCCAATGGTTCTCATGACAATGCAGCACTGCAGAATATCACGGTGGATGTCCCGAGCATCACTGTGATAGGAGAGGTAAGCGTTAGTTGTAGCTTCTGCTTTACAAATTGCTCTTTGTATTTATATTCTTGCAAGTGTCTTAAATGGATGACCTGTTCAACACTCCTACCCCAACACTACACAATAAACACATCCAAACAATCTAATTTATTTTTTTTTTTAGTAAAAAATGACATTTTATACAAGAGTAATATTATTGTTTTCATATCCTAAGTAAATAGCTGAAGGACTGAGATCTTAGGTAAATCCTGCCTGTACTACAACTACTACTACTACTACTTCTACTACTCTACTACTGCTACTACTATTACTACCACTGCTACTACTATTACTACCACTGCTACTATTATTACTACTACTACTATTGTCGCTACTACTACTACTACTACTGTTGCTGCTACTACCACTTCTATTGTCGCCACCTCAGGAGCTTATGGCAGGACCGACGCAACCTTTCTCCAGCGATCCCATGGGGCACCTCCCGCTTAGCGGAAATCCATGTTTCATATCCTGCTTATAATTCCTTCCCCTCATTTTAATATCATGATAACCTGTGCGTTAGACTCCTAGACCCAGTCTCCTGAGCAATCATGCCTTTCCATCGCAGGAAAAGATTCGCAATAATGTGGAAGAGAATCCCACTGATGTCTTTAGCCCTGAGCCTGACTACCCCGACTCGGAGTCTGGCATATCCTTCGATGGGTCCAGTGGCTACAAGAGCAAACACAAAGATGAGGACATTACATCCACAGCACAGACCAATGACTTTAACATTAATGAGGATGGGCAAGGAGAAGTAGAAGAAGAGGCAGATTTAACATGGTAAAGTATCAACTAGTTGATATTTTGTTTAGGGTGTAGTTGGGAGCAGTCATACCTATCAGACTCACTTAAACATCGAGTGAATGACTGACTTGCTAGCGATAGACACCTTTGCCTCCCCTTTCTCTCTGACTGTGTGTCTGACTCATCCTTCACGACTGACTGACTGACTGACTGACTGACTGACTGACTGACTGACTGACTGACTGACTGACTGACTGACTAACTTACTGACTGATTGACTGGCTCATACACTGACTGACTGACTGACTGACTGACTGACTGACTGACTGACTGACTGACTGACTCACTCACTCACTCACTCACTCACTCACTCACTCACTCACTCACTCACTCACTCACTCACTCCAGGCGGCCGTATGATGTTTTCACGGTAGCTGAGAGGGAGAATGAGGACGACAACAAAGTGTTCAAAGAAATCCTCAAAGTCATGAGACTTTCCTTGTACGGCATCATCGTTCTTATTATCCTTGTTGGGACCGTGTGCAGCAGGATATCTCTCTTCCTGCTTGCCAGTGACATCAGCCAGGTAGGGAGTATTTTATCTAGGCAGTCAGTTGAAACATGCATTAGGTGTTTCTGGATCGAAGCAGCCAAGAAGTGCCAAAGAATATTTTCTAGACACTGACACATACTCAAACCATAGCAACAACTCTTGATCAAATTGGCTCTTAGTTTACGAGCTAGGTTGCTCTTCTTACGGTACCGTAGTGCCCACCAGAAGATTTGTTGTACTGAAAGTACCAAAATAATTTATATGACGGGGTTTCACTGTATTGTAGAATGATACCGGCACATTTTACTTAAGGTTGCTATTTTCATAGTCTCTTGCTTTCTCTGTCTTATGTAATCGTCATTTTAAATATCATTTCTGTATCCTATTTATTTAGAAATCTCGCAGATAATATTGAAAATATTACCATTTTAGAAGTGCCGTGGAATGGGATGATGTGAAGTGAAAAGCCGAAGGGCATCTTGCCACCATCCGGACGAAAAAAAGATCTTTATAATCATCGTTATCAGTGTATCGTGATAAGGAGAAAGCCTGACGATACCCTTCCCGTATCACAACAGCAAAAATAGGACTATAGTAGCGCAGAATTGAATTGTATGACATGACTAATTAAATGTTAACAACTGTATTCACAAATCCGAAACTTACACAATACACAGCCATGTTAATTTTCAATCATGAAGACATGACGGGTTGGCTGGAAGAGGTGTGGGGAATAGTTCGGTGAGTTACTCTGAATCAAAGATAAATCACGTTTTTGTACTTTGTTCCCAGACCAAAGAATCTCGAGGGAAGAGCGTGGTTCTAATCATGATCTGCATGTGTGCCCCTATGGTGTACAACTGGCTCGGCTCTCTCTTAAAGATCCTATTTGGAGGCAAGGAGTGGCCCTCAATCAAAACCTTTGCGGTGGTATGTACAAAAGTGGAGGAGTTAAGATCACTTTTCTCGAAAACCATTAGGCATAGGTATGACATACCTAAAGTATGTGGGACGTAGTCGAAGGAAATAGATTATGGTTGCTTAACATAACAAACAGGATGGATCATGGCATAAAAGCCTCTGTAATAAATAACATGAGAAACTTACTGTCAACACGTCGTATGGATCAGGTTTTCAAATAAGTCAATGACACACACCCTGTAATTCTCTTATCTTCAACTGTTTGTTCCTCCAGTCCTAACTTCTCTGATGGGTTGTCTCTTTATTGTTCTGTGTCAGTTGCCCGGTTTGTTGTCTTCCGTGTATCTGTTTACAATAAATTATTGTCCAGATCTACCTAAATGTCGTCTGAGCTTCCTCATTGTCTGTTGGTGTTCATTCTGCTCTTTAACCTAACCCTTCCTATTCCTTGATGTCTCTTCATATACCACTTCTGTCTTGCTGATATATCATCAAACCAATGTATATTTCTGTGACTCTGGATTTGTTCATCTTGAAGCAGCAGCCGTTGAATTTTCTGATAGAAAAACTGAATCTCCCCAGATGCTATTCTTCGAGCTGGTCTCCACATATGGCCTGTGTCTCCTGGTCTTCAAGATCATACCATCCATAGACTTCTTCCGAGGCATGACCGTGACATTTGCCATGTTCCAGATTCCCAGCATACTCAAGGTAGATGAATAACCAAGCACCACAGTGAATGCCAGTGTCTTTTTTTTTTTTCTTCAGGAATTAGTTAACCATTAGGTCAGGCAATTCTGGTGCAGTTCTCTTCGAGTTTGATGTGGAAGTTTGCACGTTAAAGTGAAAATGGTGCATTAGTTATCGTTCCAGTCGAAACACGAACGAAATTTGAAACTGCATGAACCTTCTTTAAGCAGTATCGAAAGTTATTGGATGTGTTTTCTAGTTTTCCTTAAGATGGTATGGAATGAAGATTTGGCGTTAATTACATTTGGGTTCTTGTTGTTCTCAGGTCATGATGCTGAACAAACAGCCTGAGTGTGGGTTCAAAATAATCGTGAGGATGGGCGCGGCTATACTCGCCATGTTAGCACAGATTGGTGCCTTGGTTTACTTCATGATTATGGAATTCTCCGTGGAGAAGCATGACAAGACCTTATCAGGATACGAGTAAGTCACTGCCGAGCTTGTAAACTATCTTCTCTTTCTTTTAAATGTCAATCACCTCTCTGGGCGTCTTCGCATTATATATGGTTCTTAAATCTTCTGTTTCTGCTTTTCCCCTTCATAATTAGCATTGCCTTTATCCCCTTGCTTATTCTCCAGATCCCCTCGGAAATTATTTCGATGTATAACAACTTTGACTTTGTTTACCTCTCCTTAACCTCCTGCCTTTATGCCATGGGCCCGATTCGTTTTCTCTCCGTTAGTTTCATTCTGTTGGCATCTGTGGTTTCTGTTTTGAATCCAGCAGTACACAAAAATTTAATATAAAAGACAAACGAGTCCATCGAGTTCTTTATTTATCACTAAACTTGATGCCATTGAATTGTCTTTTCATGTCTTGAACAATTTCTCACAGTTATACCAAAGAGACAGAGGTTGAAGAAACACTGCTATTTGAGTTTGTCTGGGAACTGCCCGTGGCTCTCGTGCTGGTGTCTTTGGGCTGGTGGGAAAACTTCGTGTCTTGTGATTGGTCTCTCTTTGGCAGGGTCAGAATGTCCTTCAAACATTGGCGTCATGTGCTACAGGTGAGTTGAACAGGGATACTGCACGTCGAGTTGATTCTCATTCCATGAACAGTTTAGCCTGTGTAGGATCTGGTCCTAATTACTGTTAAAAACCAATGCTCACTGAAAAGGTCATTATTATCTTTACAAAATTGTTATCAATCCATCCACCTGTGGATCATACATGTTGCCAGTGACTGTTAGGTGGCCACAGACTGGAAACGAGGACAGATTCGACTGTATCCTATCCTAAAAACGTTATTGCATGCATAAAGCCCTGCGCTTCCTTGTTCTGATAGGATTTCTATACACCATACACCAGTTAGAGGCATTAACTGTCTCCCCTGTGTTCCATGATTCTTTGACTTTATGCACAATGTATGCTTATGCAGTTATCAAACAACTGTCTATGGACGACAAAACTACAGGAGGAGCTCACGTCATTGACGGCACTTCGTTTTCTGTGCACGAAGCAATCAACAAGTATCGAAGGATTGATTCCGAGGACCAGGGATGAAATCACACTCAAATATTAGAAACTAGTTCTGATCAATTTGAGGGTTTGTGGTTGGACTGTCAATCTCTGTCCTAGGTCAGTGGCTATATTAAAATTGTAGGAGGCAATGAACATACTCTAAATCGGAAAAAAAGTCGAAAATGTATGTACTTTACCTCACAGGAAACTCGTGAGACAAGCAACTTCCTGCTCACTCCTCTGAAGATCGCCCTGATAGTACTTCTAGGCAAGTACCTGGCTGACGCTGATTTTGCCTTGCCTGAGTGGACCTGGCAGACACGCTTAACTGAAGCAGCCTTCCACGCTCGATCTTACAGGTGAACTTTGGCCGGCTGTTATTGTTTACTGTCTTCCTTAAGATTAAAAAAAAAAAATGAGGGATTTGTAAACAACTTTTCACAGCCAAATTTCATACAAGCGCTTTGCAGGCAATATTCTGAATTTTTTTTTTCTAATTTGCCTCTGTTCATTGGGCAGGCATGGGTCATATGCCCATCCCATGTCTGCCTTACAATACCAATCGAAAACTCGCACATGAACATGGACATATGCACACAAGGCCTCACCACCCTTCCAGTCACGATACTCAGGAGTGATCAATGTTCTGAATTTAAATTTATAAGTATAAAAATATATAATCGGGGCTGGATTAGCTTTAGAACATACGGCGCTATCGTCCAGGGCCCCTGCCTCTTAAAGACTCAAGGGGTCCCGCAACTTTAGATTCTATGGATTTATATAATTTTTCATCATAAAGAAATCCCGCAGCATTTGGCGGCACAGGGCCTTTTTCATTTTTAAAACATCCGTCCTTATTTACAACAAAACACCTCTCGAGTCCAAAAAAGGACTGGTCTGTTACGACTTAACAATACTAACAAGTGCTTAAGCAAAGCTTTTCGTACATTAGAACTAAAGTTAGTTTGTAGTTTACACGTATGCTTATAATATCTGGAAAAAACATCAAATTGTTTTGTCATATATCATTTCAGTTTGCTCTACATTCAGCTTGGTTCTACCGTGGTGTGCACGTATCTGGCCGGGTTAGCTTGTAAACTTCACATGCAGAAGACAGCCTTTGCATTTCCCCTTGTTCTCTCTCCGCCAGTCTCTCTGGTTGTGGTTTATTTGCAGTGTCGATACGAGGTACACTTCATTCATTCATCCATCAATCGATCCATCGATCTATCCATCCATCCATCCATCCATCCATCCATCCATCCATCCATCGTCCGTTCGTCCATCCCCCCCCCCCCCNNNNCCCCCCCATCCTAGCCTATAGATCACTCCAATGTCCCATCCTGCTAGCCACCCACTATTCCATATGTACCAAAAAGCCAATTTTTGTTTCAGTTCTTGCCTGTGACATGGCACACTGGTTCCTGGTACTGCCCCAACATACAGATTGAAAATCTCATACAACCCATAGCAGTATCTGGAGCGCTATGGCTCTCCTACTGCATCATCGTCTCACACATCTGGTTTCCAAAGAGTGAGCGCATGGCCAAAATAGAAAAGTGAGTACTCCCAGAAAGCATAGGTAAAGAATATTAAGGTTCATTCTCGCATATACACGGATAGACAGGTATTTCAATTAGTGGTCACATAATAAAGTAAGCTTTAGAAAATGAATATAGACAGAAAAAAAAGAAAGTATTGTAAATGCATATGCATTATGATAAGTGTAGAGTGTGTGTATGAAGCAATACTATTATTAGTGCGGTGACAAGAACATTCCCAAGGGCTTTTTATGATTAAAGCAAGCCACTTACAAAAATCTCTTCAGAAGATACGAAGGAACAAGAAAATCTCTGGCGCCAGCCTGGGATTTGTGGATGGATGAAAGCGGAGTCATTTCAAGATCTATATGATAATGAAATAAAAATGTGTCTTGCATTGACAGCTGGGTTCTGTACTGCTAAGTAAGAGGAAAAGGAAGTCCTCAGCTACTGTTGTATAGTGCATCAGATTGAGATTATAAAATTCTGCAAATTTTTGACAAGCTAAGTTCGCGGGTCGAGTAGTGACTTGATTATGCTGGTCTGCCTAAGCAAGAAAATACTTTAAATTTCACCAGTTTGTTTCATATACAGTCTTAAGGGCTTTAACATTTACCACCTGTCTTGTACAGGCTTTTCCTGACGCCTCACTTCCATGCCCTCTTCCCTGACTTCCACCTCACACTGAGACGACGTAGAAACGACCACGAGTTGAGGACTACTCGGTTCGATCACTTCTCCTATGCGGGAGACCATCAGGGTGATCACGTGACCCATGAGCCATTTCAAGAAGAGAGCTACGTCACGCCCACGATTTACGTTTGCGCCACCATGTGGCACGAAACTAGACAGGAAATGACACAGCTTCTCAAGTCGCTTTTTAGGTGAGTTGCCTAACAACAATTGTTATGTTAGGCTATACCCGAAAGGGATGTCATGTATGATCAAGAAGTTTACAGCAGCTGCAGAGTGGGCTGAGACTGAGGGATGGTTTGCTAACGTTGTAAATATTAAAGCTGAACTTGTAATGACATAGAAAGAGGAATCAGTAGCAATAGCAAAAATACACTATGCAGATCTGTTTCCGCAGTTAAGAGGATGAAGGAATGTTAAGTAGGAAGGAGGCGAAATGGCCAGAGAGGGAGGATGGCAAGATAAGTTCGATGTTAAAAGATAAACAACCTATGGACATATTTTTAGATAAACAAATCAGTGGCTTTGAAACAGTCGACAGCAACTGGACGCCGATTGGAATATCCCAAGTGGCGTGAAATTAGTATGTAGAAATACAAGGATACTATCAAACATGGGAGTTTAGGCTTCAGGCATCCTTCGAAGCTGACAGCGGTGAGCAAATGATAGGTGTACGAGACTGTTGGCTCCAGAATCTTCAGCAAACGTTTGACCATTGCCTCTGTCGTGGACTGCATACTGTCCAGATTTATACTGTAGCTCTAACATGTCACGCACGTATATATATCCCTTTCAACAGTACAGTATTACGATAGAGAGGGAGGGTACANCTGTCTGTCTGTCTGTCTGTCTGTCTGTCTGTCTGTCTGTCTGTCTGTCTGTCTGTCTGTCTGTCTGTCTGTCTGTCTGTCTGTCTGTCTGTCTGTCTATGATGGCGTTCGCGATCATGGACCTCGAATTCTGTCAATCTGCTCAATATTTCTTCAGTGCTTTGTGCTCCCATCCAATCTGTTATTCCTTCAGAATCTTCTGTCCGTGTCTTCCTCTGCTTCATTTACCAGTTAGATTTTCAGCTATTTCCAGCTCCTCTTGTGTCGTCTCATTACATGTTCTATGAATTTTGCTTGTCTTAGTAGTCGGTAGGTGAGCAAAAAGTGCCAAAGTGAGATTTTGTGGGACTGACTGTATTATGTCCACTCTTATAAACGAAACCTGTGAAGTTTTTTATTTTGCTTGATTCTTTCTCCTCAGACTGGACTATGGTCACTGTGCAAGCAAACTTGCTCAGGCAAAGTTCCACGTTCGGGATCCGGACTATTTTGACATGGAAAGTGAGTCCATTTTATCGACCATGCATTTTGAAGCCAATAGTATTTAAAGTATTGTTTTGTAGCCCAGATCAGTAGAAGTATTTTTTTCCATGATCCATTCGTTACTGCGGAGATGATATCGAAGGGCCAAGGAGCCTACTGAATAGAGAAGCATAACAAACGGAGTAACTCTAGTCTTTAGCCAATAGCACTTAATAAATTAAATATAAAATATGCAGTTGATTTTCTGGGCTTTTCCTTCACGAATGTGATCAAAGAAGGGTAAATATTAAATTATAATGAATATACTCCTACAACAAAGCAGCGACATGTTGATTTTTATAATAGGCAGAATTCTCACTTGTACACTTATTAGGTCACAATATGATTAATGTTAGTGAGGCCCAGCAGATCTAGTAAACGTCATTAACAGGTTTCGAAAAACTAAACCTTAAGTTTTCCTCTTTGCTCTTGTCTGTGCCCTAGTCCACATCATTTTTGATGATGCCTTTGAGCTGGACATTGCCAACAACAAATTCGTTCCCAACTCATTCGTACGCCAGTTCATTGACTGTATGGAGGATGCCGCCAGGTGAGTTGGCAATTAAAGCAGGTATCTACCGATTGACCGACCGACAGACCAACTGACCGACCGATTAATCGACAACCGATCTACTGACCGACCGACCGATTAAAAATCACAAAATTACTTACACCTATCCTGACTATAAGACACCATAAATAGGGCCAATAGAATGCGCGCAAATTTTTGAGCTTATAACTTTTTGGTTCGGCGAATGGTGGGATTGAAGCAGCAATGCCGAAAACAAACGATTTGATCGATATAATCCACGTTCAACGTGAGAGGAAAAATGACTAATATTGTCGTAAATCAGGCTTTAGGCATTAGACGTATAGCTTACCGTTGAGATAGATCTAGTCTTTGTCTACGTAGTATAATACATTATACAGTGAGGTAAAACCGACTCCATAAAATGATTAGTTTTACCCCTGGGAACTGAATTTTTGGTCGATGAAACAAAGAGTAACAGGCTGTTACCTGGGGGCAAGTTTGATTTTATTGATGGGATGGTTAAGCTGGATCTAGGCCGCTGTGTAAGAAGATAATTATGTCATCCCAGTGACACAACACACCAGCTTGATTTTTACAATGTGACTTGTACTTCATGCTTAGAACAGTGCTATAAGCTACAAGTAAAAAATATTGGGAAGACTCAGTAGTCTAAATATTGCGAAATGCCGCGCATCAAGAAATCTTAGCTCACTGAAAACAGTGCAACACACTACCTATAAACCGTGTGATAGGCGATGATTTGGGGG
>JAWQUT010000012.1:456321-491471 GCA_033807755.1 Ellobium chinense | reverse complement strand
GGAGGAGGAGGAGGGTGAATGATCAGCATTAAAGGATACAATTTATAGCTTGTTGAAAGTTTTAACAGAGGTGTATATGCGTGGAGTGGGTAATGATAGAGGTGGTGATGTTTAGGGAGCTAAAACTAATATCCTACTAGAAATTCAGAAGAAGATAAAGGCACTGGAAGGTGCAAAAGATACGCTGAAATTTATTCCCAAAGTTTTTTCTTCTCTCTTCATGTTATAATTCGAGATGTCCTGTCTTGTTTAGTCTGTATCTGTACACATTTTTCTCCGGCCGCCAAAAAATCTGAAACTCTGCACAATGACGTAATCGACAATGTGAATGTGCGTAGGCATGTACTAGTTTACTCGAGAACAATTCAGCACACAATTGATTTAACCCCCTCAACTGACAAAGAACTTCCGACACGGTACAATGTTTTCATTGTCTTCAAGACGTGTAATCGTTATGCGTTTCGGTGCATATCATCTTTCTTTCTTTCTTTCTTTCTTTCTTTCTTTCTTTCTTTCTTTCTTTTTCTTTCTTTCTTTCTTTCTTTCTTTCTTTCTTTCTTTCTTTCTTTCTTTCTTTCGCTTGGTTAACAGCTGATGACCTTCAGGGTCACTCTGTCATGTCATGTTGTCAATGCCGTTTGTAGAATGGCTAATGAAGTCTAGTATAATATAAAAAAAACTGATTGCCCTGACTCGTCAGTGTTTGTCGGGTGAGTGAAAAGCACAACTCTGGTGATTCAACTTGAATATTTTTAAGCGCCTAACATGTCTTCTAAAGTCTTAAAATATTTTTTTAGTCGTTACAAAGCTCATCCCGGATGTTTAAGTTTAAGACGAGTGACGTACACCGCATACACCTTTTAGAGAGTTGGGAGATGACAGGAGGGGGAGTGGTTTAGGAGCAAGAAAACTTTGGGAGCACAATGCAAAAAGAAATTAATAATATGCATTTTTGCCTGCGACTTAACCTCCGTGAGGAGAGATAATAATTACTGTCATAGGTAATCTAGTGAAAAAAGAGAGCCGAACATTGTCACCTAAATTCTGCAGCTTACAAAATGCTATTTATATAGTCTGGAGTTCAGACTGATTTACATTTTATGATCATGAGATATTGATCAAATAATTTAATGTGCATGGCCATGGGCAAATGAGCAAGGAAATCCTACCTCTGAGGATTAATGTCAGTGAGGCACAGCAGATCTAGTAAACGTCATTAACAGTTTTCGCAAGACTAAACTTTGTTTTTTCTCTTTGCTCGTGTCTGTGCACATGTCCATAATATCATTTTCGATGAAGCCTTTGAGTTGGACGTTCGCTAATTTCAAAATTACTGTACAATCTATCCGTTCATTTCCTCCCTTCTTCACTCCATGACATGTCTTTTTTTTTTTTTATCGGTGTCTTATGACTGCCTGAGCCATAGATTAGGAGCTTAATTATTATCATAGCAGAAACAGCCGGTCGAGAGAAAGCATTGCACGTCATTGAATATTTGTCATCATCATTGTCATCATTATCACATTGTTACAATCATCGATAGAGCAAACGCGAGAGTTAAGAAATGATTGCATGAATTATCATTATCAGTTTCATGGGCATAGCCATTATCATGACAGCAAAGACAAACAAGATTAGATGCTGATTTTATCATTGTTGACGTTGTTGACATCATCACTATAATGATTGTCAATTCTATTTTTGTTGGCCCACGAAATCCTGTTGACATGCTTTTCTTTGTATGTTTCTTTTTTTATTTGTGAGTCCTAAAGAAATGTTTTGTGTTTTTTATAATATAAAGTCATTATATATATTTCAAAGGTTTTGTGTAGATTCTGGACGAAACCATGTTTAATTTCAACAGTGATCGTCATCATCATCGTCATCATCATCACCACCATTATCAACATCAATGTCATCATCTTCAGCATTATCTTCATTTCCCCAAATCATCTACATTCTCTGTTCATCATCAGCACAAGTCTTATATCATCATCAACATCACAGTCAATATTACCATCATCATCATTATCATCACTGTCATATCATCATATCATCACCGCCATTATGAAAATGAATAACCTATGAAAATAATAACTGACATCATCATCACCGTCATAATAAAGGGACAGGCGTAGTTATTTGCTTTTCAGTCTCATAAGTCCATAGTATTTTTTCATAAAATTTAACCTGCGTATATTTTCCCCTTCGCCTGACGGTTTCTGAGAAATAACCGCAAGAATGCTACGTGACGTCAAAAAATGAGATAAGCTTGCAGAAGACTGGTCCTGACAGTTTGCTCATATGTCTGCACCTGTCGTCTGCTAGCTATTCTCGCTTTATGACGTCGCGCAGCACAAGTAATAGCGGCGTACAAAGGGTGTCAATCCCGATATTCCAACGGTGTTTTCCAACAAAATAATGGTCAGGCGGAAGTTTGAAGTTTTTTAAAAAAATGATGGTACTTGTAGGATGTGAAACAAATCTCTATCCCTGTCCCTTTAATACATGAAGAAACTACTACGATCAGTCAGGCCTAACACATACCAGTATACCTAATGCCCCCTACTCTTTCACTACCACCACAACCACCACCATCACCACCACCATTTTCCACTCCAGGTCCGTCGTGAAGGGGTTCATCATCATCCCATCCCCTGTCAAAGTGACCACGCCGTACGGGGGTCGCCTCATCTGGACCATGCCAGGCCAGACCAGGATGGTGGTTCACTTGAAAGACAAGAACAAGATCAGACATAGAAAGAGATGGTCGCAGGTCGGTACTTCTACTGACTAAAGACTGATAAATTAAAGAGTGAAGGAAAAAGGACGGCTTGAAAGGCAACAAGATTAAGATGATTAGAAAAGAGGGGGGGGGNGGGGGGGGGGGGGGGGGGTAGTAAGAGACAATGGGAGATTAAGAGCGTGACAGTCAGAGATGGAGTCTGCACAGCTAGGACAAAGAGAGATGGAGAAAGCGAAAGAAAGAGAGAGAGGGAAAGAGAGAGAGAAAGGGAAAGAGAGAGCGAGAGAGGGGGGCAGAGACGGAGGAAGAGAGAGGTGGAGAGAGAGAGAGAGAGAGTGCGAGAGAGATAGAGAGAGAGAGGGTGAGAGAGAGAGAGAGTGCGAGAGAGAGAGAGATAGAGAGAGAGAGATAGAGAGAGAGAGAGAGTGCGAGAGAGAGATAGAGAGAGAGAGAGAGAGAGAGAGAGAGAGAGAAAGAGATGGCAAGTGATGGATTCTTTTTTGTCTGCAAGACATCAGCAGAATCACTGTAATATATAAATTGGAGTAAAAATTTCCCAGGAATGTACGCAATAAACTTAATGAGATACTGTACATAAAGTTTAATGAAGGCTAGATCAATAGACAGCTTGTTCAGATATTTAACCTAATAACTCAGTGACCTCCATTAACGCCCCAAGCATCATTGCATCTTCATCGTCCTTAACGTCACAAATATCTGAATCACAATAAATGAAAAGCAGTACCGATCTGCGTGAATATTCAAAGTGTAACCCGTACGTTCTTATTTTCATTCAAATTACTCGTCATTATGAACATAAATAAATAAATAAATAAATAAATAAATAAGAACACAAGTCGTCAACCTCATCATCATCATCATCATCATCATCATCATCATCATCATCATTATCATCATCTAATCTTTGTGGCCGTCATTATCAGGTCATGTACCTCTACTATCTGCTCGGATTCCGTCTCCTGGGTGCCGGAGATGGAACTGACGTGCAAGAGGAAGAGGAGCAGAGACATCACCATAGCAACAACCTCAGGAACCGAAAGAAAAAGGGAGGCCACCGAAGAAAACGGAAGCACATGCCCATGAAACAACTGCTCATGCGTGTGCCGCCGGAGGAATATGAACAGGTACAAGTGTTACATTGTGAAAACTCATTTAGACCATAGCCACTATGAAACATGGGAGGAGAGGGTCGTCGGGGTTCAAGGAGCTATCGAGCCAACGCTGCTGATGTCTATGTGAAGGTTTGGATATTTGTAGATAGATACAAGAAAGCGGAGCCTCAACAGTGTATCATGGAAAAATGGGGCAATATTGCAGTTTGCCATTTATGCCTGAGGAAAGTCAAAACAGGCCCTCATACACACCAAACGTATGACAGCCGTTGTTGTGGTCAACACTTTGCTGTAGTCTATACTATGTATGTTACAAAGTATTGCCCTTCTTTCCACCACTCACAAGAAATACGATTTGCAAGGATGAAAATGCATCAAGAAACATATGTTGCAGATCTAAGACTAGCTATGGAACAGCAACTTATAACAAGCGTTTTGACAATACCCATTCTAATGGTTCGGATCTAGGACTAAATGCTGTCGTCGTCACAATATTGTGACGCTTTCATTTAGTTTTCAAATTAGTATTGCGGAGTAATTTTGGAGTTCCAAAAGCGCGAGGCCTGAATAGCTTGCAATGATTTTGCTGTCAACACGTTTATATGAATAACAGAATGAGTGCTTTGCAAATGCTCCAGACTTTACACTTTGCATAGGAGAAGAAAAGTTCTTTTCCTGGATATAAACAAACTGACGTCTTCGTAGGTCTATTATACAAAAAAAAAGTAATAAGTTTTCCATTGCCATTCTGTTACCGACTTTCAGGTACACTGAGAGACGCCTGTGCCACCGGAACTTAGGTAACAGAGAGCTTTCATTTTCAAGTTCAAGTATCTTGGAATCATTATGGCAGAAATAAGCATGGGCATGAGACATTTCCTGGTGCTACAATCATACTGGATATGAACTAGATCTAGTTGTGAAATTCACATCTGATTCTAATTTCTAACTTGTGGTAGGATCGTAACATCAAGAAATGTTTTCTGCACATACCCACCTCTGCCATAATGGTCCGTAAGAGATAAGAACGTAAAAACAAAATCTCTCTAGTTACGCAATCCTGTTGCCACAGGAGTAGTTTTTATCTCCGTCCTAATTCTGCCTTCAGCTCTCTGTCAACATTTCTTATGTCACAAATGGAAGATAATTTAACACCTAGTTCACAGCCATATCTCAGCCTTCAAACACTCTTCTTAGGCAGGCCAACACAGTCTGGGCCACTCATGTTTAATATGTAAAGAAATGAGACGGTCAGGCTGACAACATGACTTGACCTAGAGGCACCAATATAGGAAACAAACTTCACACTCTTCAAGGATGAGGATACAATTTGTACTGTACTCCCTTTCGCAAACTGGCCTTCAACTTAAGCAAAGGTTGAGAAACAGAAGAGAGACAGAGCAGTTTGCGGAAGATTATTTTGAAATGAATGTCATTTGAAGAACATTAGAATTAGAACATTCTCCAATCATAAGGAATCTAGAAGATCATGATCATGAACTTTTAAGCCTATTTTTGTAGATCAAGAAATATTTAAATCTTTGTTTTCTTGACATATCAACTATAGTATAGCGTTCGATTTTTACACCAATCACCAACTTCCCACTACTCCGGCAGTGACTCATTCCTCAAGTCTTTTCCACGCCGAGGTCAACACGTATTTGCTGGACTGTGATAAATTGTAACACAGTTTTCTTACTAGTGACTATGAACTGTAAGAGGGAGGCCCTGAACAGAAAATGAACACTGGCAAAAAACCCCCAAAACTCTGTCATTTTTCCTTTTCGTGCATGTTGTTACAGGGAGAAACCATATTCAATATTTGCTGATGATTATAACATTCTTTCTTAAATAATGACCATGACCTTTAAGAGGGAGGTCGGACAGAAAGAAATGTATGCTGGCAGAGAAAAAAATGATCGCTCTGTCAATACTTTTTTTTCCCGTGCATGTTGTTACAGACAGAAAACATTCACAGTGTTTGCTGAATATTGTATAACACCTTCTTATTAAGTGACCTCTACGAGGGAGGTCCGGTAGAGAAAATGCATGCTGGCAGAAAAAATATTGCTCTGGTCTTTTCCGTGCATCCTATTATAGACAGAAAATAAATATAGCGTTCGCTGATTTCTATAATACACTTTCTCAACTAATGACTCCGAGGGAAGCCCGGAACAGAAAATACATGCTGGTAGAAAAAAAAAAACATTAGCGCTCTGCACAACTCCTTTTCCGTGCATGTTGTTACAGACAGAAAACGTTTAAAACGTTTAACGTAATTGCTGATTATTGTAAATTTATTTGTCTAAATAACGTGCACGAACCTTAAAAGGATTGTGCGTATCGTGCATACTGAAAATGCAGTAATCTATTTCTGAACACAGCACAGGAGGACTGTATTTTGCCATGACATTTTTGTTAATAAAACCAAATCCAGATGGTGGTAGAAATGATTAGTGACCAACAGGTTCAAGGCCTTTTAAGCGGTTAAGATCAGCAATACAGAGCAACTTCTTACATAAGTAAATACATATAGAGAAATATCAGGAAGTGACAGTTGTCATTTCTTTAGCATTGTAACATTATATGTCCTTATTTACATCATCAGAAGTAACATTAAATAATCATAAAGTATACCCAAAGGGCTGAAAAGCACGGATACAGAACGGTGTTTTTGATTCTCGACTTTTGTGCCAAAGGGGTCTTCTGATGATCTTCTGTTGTTTCGCTCTCCACTTTGAACGTTTCCTGTCTAACAGTACTTGGCAGGGGACAGTTTATTAACCCAGTCTGCATTTTCCTCTCCATTTGGAGTAGATCATCGAGACATCTGAGAATACATTCATCCTGACTCTTGACGGAGACGTGGACTTCAAGCCGGACTCGGTCAAACTCCTGGTGGATCGCATGAAGAAGAACAAGAAAGTGGGTGCTGTCTGTGGGAGGATTCATCCTATTGGCGCAGGTAAAAAGACCAAATGGTGCCACTGATAACTGCCGTCTTACAGAAAAAATACCGCAAGCACCAGAATCTCATATTTACAAGAGACACGAAAAACGTTGGCGTAGCGCCTCACTTTATTGGTGCATACGACTGGCTATCTCGGAAATTATGAAAGCTACGAGAGAACTGAGGACTTGCGCATAAACGATGGGATCTCTTAGCATCGTAAGAATTTTATTAACTTTGCATGTTGAACGCTACCTAGAGTGCATTCAGCACCGATTCACTAATATCATTCTTATGATGGTAGAAGATCCCATTGTGAATACGCAAGCTATCAAATAACCCAGACAGAAAGATGCAAAGCCAACGACGAATTTGACCCACTTTGCCTTTTCTTTTCTGTTAGGCAGCAGATAAAGTGGGCCATATAGTTAGATGGTGATGCCCCGCTGTACCTTTCAACAGGGGCTGTTGCACAATGGAACTTCTGCTCGTAGTCAGTCTGCTGTCATTATCTGTCGGTCTTCTCTAATGATAGCACCGATTCCATGACTTGTCTACGACTAAATGAACTGTATCATCGGTGCTGTCGTTTGAGATAGCCTATCTGTCTGCCTGGCATTTGCATCCAGTGTCAGAGTGATACTCTTAAGACAGCTCAAATATTGTACCGAGAGGACTTCTGGCTCTCTTGTCATTATACAACTGTACGAAATAATAATATAACGCTTGGAATTGAAGTGCTATATTTCCATGTCATGTTTTACTAAAAATATATGTTAACCCTTTCCCTACGCATAGCTTACATGTTCGCCCTTTCACTTTACTGCAAACACTCTTTCCGAGCGCCCCGGAAGTAGCATTGCGTACACGTACATCATATTCCTATTAAATGAACTATTCCTACTCACTTAGTGACCTCAGCACCTGAGAAACACAATGTAGCAAAGGGAATAAATAGTGGACCGTCAGCTACAGGACTATTAAGTTTACACAGTGTAGCTTTTCTTCAAGCTATTCATGTTTTGGTCTCCAAAGGTCCTATGGTGTGGTATCAGCAGTTTGAATACGCCGTGGGTCACTGGCTGCAGAAAGCCGCCGAGCACGTGTTTGGCTGTGTCTTGTGTTGCCCTGGATGTTTCAGCTTGTTCAGAGGATCCGCCATTATGGACGACAACGTCATGAAGATGTACACGACAAAACCTACAGAGGCCAGGCATTTTATACAGTTTGAACAAGGTGAATCTCCAGATTTAATACTGTGATCCATCCATCGATCCAGCCATCCATCCATCCATCTATCCATCCATCTGTCCGTCCAGCCTTCTTCCCTCCTTACATCCGTCCGTCCATCCAACCAAACATCCATCTGTCCATCCAGCCTTCTTCCTTCCTTCCCTCCTTCCATTCTTCCATCCATCCATCCATCCATCCATCCATCCGTCCATCCATCCATCCATCCATCCATCCATCCATCCATCCATCCATCCATCCATCCATCCATCCATCCATCCACCAGGTGAGGACAGATGGCTGTGTACACTGCTCCTGCAACAGGGACATCGTATTGACTACAGCGCCGGCGCAGATGCGCTGACCTTCGCACCGGAAACATTTAACGAGTTCTTCAATCAAAGGCGCCGCTGGTCGCCCTCCACCTTGGCAAATATGATGGACTTGCTCGCGTCATGGCGTGACACGGTCAGGCTGAACGACAATATCAGCAGACTCTACATCCTCTATCAGGTATAGCACGAAAACGGAAACAATTAGCAAACAAACACGAGGAAACCAAAACGTGGCCATATAGGGAGATTCTACATTTCTAGTGCACAATTTGCCTTCATTCCTTAAAATGTCTCAAAGTTTACTGTAGCGATGTGAGCTGAGAACCCTTATGATCCATGTAGTTTGGAGCTTCCCACTCAAAAATAAACCTTTTCCCATGAACAGTCAACAATTAATTATTTGTNCCTTAAAAAAAAAAGAAAATTGCTTCTAATTAAACACTGTTTTTCACTTTTTATGCCTGAACAGGAAAGAAATCTTTAAGAAAAAATGGGAATTTTTAAAAATTTTGATTAATTCCACATCCCGTAAGTTTCTTAGTGCGGTTGTAAGGAGATATGAACATAATACCTTGTATTAATACACGTAATCATGTATGCTTTTCTTTCAGTTTATTCTGATGGCTTCCTCTATCCTGGCCCCATCCACCGTTATTTTGATGATAACCAGCTCCTATCACACGGTCCTTGGTCTGAGTAACTGGTGGTCGTACGTGCTCTCTGTTATACCAGTGGCCATTTATATCGTGGTCTGCCTCACACAGAAAACAAACACACAGGTAAGGAGCATGAAGGGTTGTGCATTCGAAGAAGAAAAATTAGTTACAGTTCCAATTCGAGGGGAATTTTAGAACATATCGAATTCCAATTGAATTTTAAGCATACTGGATTCGAATTCGAAATCACAAGATACGAAACATCAGTTCAACTCCATCACTCAACTTGACATAAAATAAGACAGGAAGGCTTAGGATATATGATCGTAGCATATTTTAACCAACTATTACATTTATTTTTTTACAGTAGAATATAAATATTTGTTTACATTCATATCTTTGAGACCCAATTAAAAATGCTACAGGAACAAAAAGAAGAAAGGCTTAAGCTAAAACAACTGGTGTGGACTTTAAAATAAAAATACCTGTTCACCATTTGCAGTGACATCTTTGTTGATGAAGTTTTCAAGAGACACATAGTAAGGTATTCCTGTATACTTCTTACAACACATATGAGTGGACATTGTTCGTTAATCGTATCCATATCCCTGCAATATCTCTTCGTTCCCATCGACAGGTCAAAGTTGGAGCTGTGTTGACGGCCATCTACACAGTCGTTATGATGATAGCCACTGTTGGTACCATTATCAGTATAGCCACAGAACACTTCAGCAGCCCTAACGTGGTTTTCCTGAGCGGTTTGGGTATCATATTTATCACGGCTGCAGTGCTGCACCCTCAAGAAATATACTGCCTGGTCTTTGGTGCCATTTACTTCTTGGTTGTCCCCTCTACATTCATCTTGCTGACAGTCTTCTACTTGTGCAACCTCAACAACGTGTCTTGGGGTACCCGAGAGGTTCCGAAAAAGTTGACGCCAGCGGAGGAAGAGGCGCTGAAGCTTGCCGAGGAGGAAAAGAAACGGAAAAAAAAGTCGTGGAATATTTTCACGACCATTGGACTGATGAACATCGTGAGCGAGTTGAGAGATGTCATCAGGAACATCTGGGGCTTGAGACATGACCTTCAGCACGTACAAAATCCCAATGATCCGAATGTGAAACAGCCCATATACGAAACGCCAGTAGATGAGAGACAGGAACAAGCGCGGCAGAAGAGACAGGTGGAGCAAGAAGTCACGGGGTATGAGCCTCATCCTGATAACCCATTTTGGCTTCATCTAGAGGCACTTGGGAACGGACCTGTGGAGGTGCTGGGAGACGCTGAGATCGAATTCTGGAGGTTCCTGATAAAAAAGTATCTGCACCCTATAGAAGAGGTGAAAGAAGAAAAAGAAAAAATTGAGAGAGATCTACTGGAAGTACGCAACAATGTTGTATTTATTTACATCATGCTGAACTTCCTTTGGACCGTGATCTCGCTCCAGCTGCAGGCCTCCGAAGATATCCTCAAAGACTACTACATCATTCAGAAATACGAGCCCATGTCCCTCGTCTTCCTTTCGATCTTTGCTTTGGTCATGGTGGTACAGGTGAGCCATATATAGTGTATTTTGTTATTTCTGCCTCTTGTATGAGTGTCTCATGGCATATATCAAGGCTTGCGGGGTCAGTTTGAAACTTAATATGGGCTATTTGATTACTCCTAAATAATTCAGACCTTGTCTTTCCATTTTGGCTTAAGAGCCGTAGCAGTTCATGAGCTTGAACGCCAAGGCGTTAACTAACAATATTATCCAATCTGTGAAGTATGTGAGTAGTGAGTTAATTTTTGATTTAAAAAATGAGAAACTCGAGACCATTACATACGTGTAAACAGTTTTTTTTCGAATATATGGAGGTTCCAGATCGTGAGGACCTGCTGAAGTTTCTTTGTATCACTAACGTAACCCCTCTTTGGTCCTTCATATTACAGTCTTGCTTTCATATACAATAGAATCTCGTGCTCTCAAATCTCACCTACTGGGATTCCTGGTCGCCTCGTTACAAAGCCTTTCCTTCTATACTTTTATTTAGTATTACCCTACCAGCGCGAAGCGCCTCAGGTCCAGCGTCCGGCTGGCTGGAAGACCATTGTAACGGATAATGATTGTTGCGCGTGTTGTCTGTCGGCAAATCAACTGACAACGGCCCGTAAAATTCGACCGCCGCCTCACACAGTTGTCGATGGCATGCAAATTTGTTCTACCGTCG
The DNA here is from genome assembly GCA_033807755.1 of Ellobium chinense. Classification (NCBI taxonomy): domain Eukaryota; kingdom Metazoa; phylum Mollusca; class Gastropoda; order Ellobiida; family Ellobiidae; genus Ellobium; species Ellobium chinense. The sequence continues at coordinate 480,208 of JAWQUT010000012.1, read as the reverse complement.
CACCCAGCATAGAAGAATGATGGCAAGAACTGGCTTTACCGTAGCAATTCGAGGTTAAATATCTCACGAACGCGAACACCCAATGAACTCGAATATCCAAGTGGTCCTCTAAAGTAAAATTCAAATTTTTGAGGCTTTACTGTAGAGATGTTTACTTCTATTTGGTTTATTTGCCCCTGTTCATTGGGCAGATACAGATTAGAGACCCATTTTATATTTGTCCTTACATTGCTATAGTCGAAAATATACTAACATGTATGAGCTTCACGACCCTTTCATTAATGGTACTCGGGAGTGATCTTCCTGTAAATATGTCAATTTCTCGAAGAGCGCATGAATCTTAGGAGTTATATTAAATTGCACTGTTGCACATAGGTAAATACGTCGTTTCTGTTTGCTGATCTTTTGATACTGTTTATTTCTCCCCAGTTCTTCGGGATGATCATACACAGATGGGGCACATTCCTGCACCTTATGTCCAGTACTCGAATCGATTGGTTTAGTGAGGCCCACTCGGATGAGGATTTTGCCAGGTAAGAAATGAATAAAAACCAGTATTTCACAATATTCTTAATATTTCTCGGCAGGGCCAAACTAACAGCAGAATCGCGTCATTAAACGAGTATCTTCAAATAATTATGAATCACTAGAATACAAGCGCAACACGTTAATGTACACTTATGCATTTTTCTGAATAATGAAAATGTAATGGAAATATATTGCCTCTGGAACCAGTGCGTTAAAATCTGACATATTCATAGCTTGTTTCTGAACAAACTGCAACAGTAATGGATGTAGTTTTCTTATTCTTTAACACTGAGGTCCTTCTAAATAACATAGTGAAAGAATAACAATGAATTCTTGCCTGTGAAAATCCATACATAGTTAAAAGATATACTTATTAAATTAGTACTTAATATCGAGGTCTCACTCTATATTTCACTAGGTTCGTAGTCCAAGAGATTCACAAACACCAGAACCTTGAGCCAGTCCCTGATTACGGAGAGTCAGATGATGACGATGACACCAGTTTCCCGTCTGATCTTGACACTGCGGAAGATAACGACGCTTACTCCATACCTGGTAGCGTTCACACGTCTTACACAAACCAGGTACTGATGACTTAGACTTTGTTGACTCAAGGTGTCTTTGCTTATTGTTGTTATCATCATTGTCTCTTTTCATCAATGTGGAGCTGTTTCAAATATGATCTGAAGAGTTCAGTTAAATTGAATTGAATTGAAAGTTTATTAGTAGATCTCTATGCCATTTGAAGAATGATCTTCAGGACCTCAGAATGCCACCTCCATCTGACATAGAATAATCGAAAAGCGTCTCTTTCTGTGTCTACAAACATTAAGTTTCCCGTCTATTTCTCCCTTTCACTTGTCCCTTTTTGGATAAAGATGTCTCGACACTATTTTTCACGGTTCACTCGTTTAGGGCATAATTTTAGGTTCAAACTAGAAAGTATAGATTTCTCCAAAAGTTTTGACGATTTGAATGAAATGCTGATGCTAAGGGTAACTGTAAATACCGACTTTGTCATCCCGTTTTCTCCTTCTGCTGTCAAACTGGAGTTGAAGCAAAGAAGACTCGCCTTCCATTTAAAACATTGGAGCTCCCGAGATGCCATCACTCATCCATCCTAACTTTGGAACTTTCCAAAGGAATTTTAATGTTTAACTGTTTATCCTTCATCTTGTCATAAAACAGCATTTGATTTTCATGTTATAAATTCCATTGTATGACACCCATCTTTGCTCACATACTGTAGTGCGGTACTTAGAATCTACTTACTGTGACATCAAAATCTTATATCCTGTTTTTCATCACTTCAGATGGTCTGGCCTCAAAACTGGAACCACCGACCTTCTCACGCTGGCCATTTCCCGAGGTATGAGAACATCCTGAACCACAAGCTGGGGCGCCTGCAGCAACAACTGAGCAGAGTGGGCAGTTCCCGCAGAGGCAACACGAACTTGGCACGCCAGTTCAGTAGGCGGGACCCTCGCTTCTTCAGTGGCTGGAACAACAGAGACGCTCATATGAGGCAGAAGTTCTTACAGCAAAACTTCCAGTTCCCCCAACATAATCCACAGGACAGACTGTCAAGAGTTACAGTCATGCCATAGAGTAATCCCTATAACAAATGTGTTATTTATACTCATAAGACTCCCCTGAAGCCAGCGTTTACAATGAGTCCCCACCACAACTTGACAGCTAATTTGTGGCATTTCTAGATCTATCCCAAAATGAAATCATTGAGATCGCTGTTACCCAAAGACCTCATGCATTTGTGGGGCGTCTCTACGAAAGACCTGGAATGCAGGGCTAAATGATTCATCTTTTTATGTATAACGAGAATTCCCTACCTCACTCTCTTGTATTCTCAAAATTCTCCAAATCCAAACCGTATTGGTCCCTCGAGATATAGGGAAACATTTAGGATTGAAACTCTCTATAAATTTGATTAAATTTTAGAGATACTGTGAGCTTGCAGCTGAAAACAACGTATTTAGCTACTTTTCTAAACACACAAATGACTTATTTTCTCTGTCGTATGGGTGTGTGAAGGGGAAGCATTTCCGCGGATTAAAATTAAATGCTAAAAAGAAGGCATAGATTATCACGGTGCCCAACTTTCATTTGTCAGCTGTAATTTTGTATATGTGCTTTGAGCAAACAAAACCCTGCATGCATGTGTGGTAAGTCAGGAATTATCCGGAGGACCCTAGCTGTTGGTATAACCATGAAAGGAAATGCTGTATGTTGCATGAAAATTTTTTACATGCACCTTACAGATGAATGCACAGGAAGGCAGCCATAGAAATGATTTAAATCATGACTGAGACTCAGTGTTTACCATCCACCAATTATCATCGAGTTATTAATAGTATGAATGAATTTGAATGCAAGAAACGCAATTTTGTTGTTTCAGCTGCCCATTGCATTTGAAGCATATTGAAGGATAGGACAGGAGAACTTACATGTCTAGCAAACAGTGCATAAACAACAAGTCTACCCGGAAGACACTTCTAATGATGCGCCCAGTTCAAAGGAGCAGGGGACCTCCTTTATTTGCACACAGCGCACGATATCATGCACTCAGTGGTGGAAGTCGCCTTTGTGAATTCTCTGTACAAAAGGCGAGGTGCTCAAATAAATTCCTTGCCTCACGCCTTGGAAATGTCAAAAGCTCGTGAGGAATTTCCTTTACATTTTACTTTCTTCTTTTGTCGAGAAAGAACCGCTGACATCTTATCGAAGTTTACTTATTCTAGATCGCAGGGAGCGTATGCACTAGACACGGCATATGTAATGAATCTACAGTCAGCTTTTAAAATTTTTAACCGTCATTTCTCCCTATGATGCTATTCAAACTGGAGAGTTTATTTTACATGCTCGAATCAAGGGTGCGATCAGAAAGATATTAAAGATGACGGTCACAAGGACTATTTTTAGAATGCTGTGTAATGGAATAAAGACCGCCACATCTTTTAAACCACAGGGACTGCATTTGTCGAAATAACATTGAAACGTACTTTTATCGCTTCAGTTCAGTCGTCATACACAAGAATACTTTAGACAGCCAGCTTAAACTAGTCAGGTCCCGCCGTTTTTCATGCTAATGCCACTGGATCTAGATATCCGGATGCAGCTCATCTTTAGTAGAAAACCATATATTATCTAAATCAATATCAAAATTTGATATTTGACAGATGTGCAGAGAGAATGAGAAAAAGAGAGAGAGAGAGAGAGAGAGAGAGAGAGAGAGAGAGAGAGAGAAAGAGAAAAATGTATATGGTGGACAGAAAGTAACCCATATGTATTTCAGCCTGAAAATTTTGCATTAGCAAAGTAAACCCAAGACTTCGGTTTTAGACAGTGACACACACCACTGTATTCGTGCGAGATCTATATAAAAATGGCTGATTTGTGATTGCAAAGAAAACTAAAAGATCACAGCGATATGTGTAAACTGTAACTTGACACTTTAAATTTCACCAAGCTTAACAGCCTACACATTAAATGACGCATGATGATTTAATTTTATCTAATTTTAGGTCAGCCTCTGTTAGGAGATAAAAGGGGGCTTGGGAAAGGAAGGAATATTTATGCGAAATGTAAAAGTAAACGGCGGTAAACATGATTTCTCCCAGAGATGTGCGTGGGACTCGGATGAATCATGTTTAAGAACATTGATGGTTAAAAACAAGGTTTTCATCGTGCAAATTGTAAAGGCTATCTTTATAATATTTCATAGAAGCACAGAACGGAACGAGGGGATATAAATATTATCCTGAGAGTAGTTAGGGGGATGGTGGTTTATTTCTATAGCTCATAGCACGATAGCTGATACATTCCAATGGCTTTCGAATTTCCGTACTTTATGTTATTGATTATAAAGTATATTATGCTACTTTGTATGATATTACTGTATATTATAATCTCCTTGTGCCATATTATTCGACTGCACTTTGAATTGCATTGTAGTTTGTATTTCATTTTTTTGTGCCAATGAGTCTGCGACAAAGGTTCTTGGGGACTTGCAGTTTGGACAGGGGGTCCTGTTCATGAGAATCTGGATCTCGCTCTTGCATGGACCTGATAATAAAGGCCAGAACACTTCGAAGGGCCTTCCACGGGCCGGTCTGTGACATGGACATGATCTTGGAGTGAAGATTACGCATAATCAGTTTCAAAAAACCGGTGTTAAAAGGAATGAATGTCTGGCGAACTAAATAAATATGAATATTTCACCCTTTTCTTGTCCGTCATTAAATGTTGTAGAAGGGTAAAGCTTGTTTTCCTTTTATGAATAGATTTATTTCCTTCTTCTGAACTTTACGATTAATTCACTTTAGATTATAACTTTACACCCCATATTGCATTATAAAACTGATAGTGTTTCTGATGACAAGAAAGGGCCAAAACGAATTTAAGAATGTTTCCCCAACTAGATCTCTCCTCTTCATTTAATTCGTATTTTTTTTCAAGTAAATCCTATTTGCTTCTGGTGGGCTGTATTATTATTTTCTTTTGGCCAGGATCTAACCTTCGCGAGCTCCGCCTAAGGGTTTTCTTATGAGGGTATATGATGGCGTAATTCTAGAGTAATCCGAAAGTGACATTATAGGACATGTTTTCTGTTTTGAGAGAGAAATAGGACATATTTTCTGTTTTGAGAAAGAAACATACTAAATCAGAAGTGTCCAGATAACGGGGTAGTAACTTAAATAATAGCATTTGCTTTTTTTTTGAGAGGTTACTGCCTCCTATGTATACTTTTTACCGATGTAAAGTAATTTGAAAATCTTTTAACATAATCTTTTTTTCTCGGGACGTAATAGTTGCGTGTGGAGAAATTCGCAAAATTTAGATCCTGGCAAAGAAACAAAACGTCACGTATACAGTAATCATTAGACAATGGCAGTAGTTCACCATCACTTAACCCCTCTGTTTTATTCGTAGTCTGGTTTTGCTCTATTTTGAAATGACACTCTCCTCATCTAAGATAAAGCCTACATTACTCTCCAGTAATGATGATGATGATGATGATGATGATGATGATGATGATGATTGCAATGATGATATTGATGATAATGTGTTCCAGCTGACAAATCAGTCTTCAACAACTTTCTCTGTTCACAAACATCAACTTTATTTTTTTTTCCTGGTATTTTTTTTTCTTAAACAAGAACATATTTCATAACTTGTACAAAATATCCATCTTGTTTCCCCACAAACCAAAAAAAAAAAAGAAAAAAAGAGAAAGCAACTTGGAATTCACCATTAGCGACAAATCTTACTAATTATAAAAATAGAAACATGCTTGTGTACATAATGAAGTCCAGTGAATTAACAGAATATGACCATGTAACTGTACAGATATATCATTACAGAAAACATGACATGAGACCGTATGCAAAATCCTTACGTTAGTTAACGCACGGCGGTAACCACTGGAAACTCCCAAAATATCAGTAGTGTTCACTGTGGCTAACGCAATACGTTAACTAACGTATGGATTATGCATACAGCCACTGCAAACAAAATGAACACGTGACAAACTTTCATGGTCAAGAAACACATACATGATGAATCTTTTTCAAAAGCTTAAAGGTATGAAGATGTCAATGGTACCTGGCATAAAAATATGCAATTTTAAATAGTCCCTATAACATCAGAAAACTGGCAATGGGGAGGGACGAAAGGGGTTGGATTTTAATTTCAAAAGCTTAGATAGGTGCAAATACATGTGTAGACTCAGAATAGGTGAGATTTAGCCATTCAAGTATAAAATTTGTGGTTGTTGCTAAGTAGGTAAGGTTACCCTGTTTACTGTGTGAAATGGCCTAAAATATTAGGTAGCCTGCTTCACTGCCTAAGTTCTCAAAATGTAACTGGTATAGGAGCATTTTTCTTTGTATCAAAATTTGGATGAAGAGCTAAACAACATGTTTGGAAAGTATTTTGGTCTTGGACCCCTGGATAAGTTAATGAGAGGTGTAAAACCTTATTTATAGCCAACAGTGAAAAAAATATTGGCATCTTCATACCTAAAGATGAAAAAACGTTTTCCAACATGGCCGCTCTGTTTCCCACTCACATGGTTTGCTTACCAATAACGATTAGCATTGCTCAATTATCCACACTTTCGAGCCTCTCTCTCAAGCCATAGCAAATACTGGATTGTTTCTCCTGGCTGGCTGGCTGGCTGATTCGTAAAGTGATTTATACAAGTATATATGAAGAGAGTTTTCTTAAAACTCCATATATGTGGTCTCTGAATATTTCTGAAATTAAGGGAAATAACATTAGGGGAACTGCTCTTCATTCGCATATTTTTATATACTGTTAAAATGAAGTAAAATTTGAAGGAGTGCAGATTTTGTGCTCAAGTAGGTTTTGAATGAAGTATCACAGAAATGCATGTTTGAACACACCACTAATTCATTTTTCAACGAAAGTGCATTTACTGAGTTTTGGAAAACCGCTCTCTCTATATAATAATAAATACATCGGGACTAATATATAAAATCGTATCCCGTATGATTGAATTAGTGTTGATTTGACCTTTTACACCAAGGACGACATGTAAGTGACTTGCACACGAAAACAATAATGACCTCGCATCTCTCAATATTGCAAGCAGTCTGTCAGTCTGGCAGTCCCATCAGTTTTCAGTCGATCACCCGATCAGTCAGACTGTCAAACACTCGCTGTATATCTTCCGTTAACTTCTTTCAGTTACACAGAAAGACACAAAGGACACATCCTTCACATACAATCGCGTCCAACTATACAAATATACAGGCGGGGACAAAATATGAGCATAATTATTTAGATAATAGTGTTGATCACTTTTGGTAGGATAAAAAAAAAGAAGAAGAAAGCAACATTTGTAACGTATTAATATTATTAGCAACAGAAGAGGCAGCAGTGGAAACGATAACATCACCAGCAGCAGCAGCAGCAGCAGCAGCAGCAGCAGCAGCAGCAGCAGCAGCAGCAGCAGCAGACGTTATAATAGTAATAGTAACAGTAGTCGTGGCAACGTGACAATAGTAATAATAGTTGTAGTAGAAGTGGTAGAAGTAGTCGTAGTAGTAATAATAATAATAGTAGTAATAGACAGTAGTAGTGATAAAAATGGTAGTAGTAGTGGTAGTAGTAGTAGTAGTAGTGGTAATGGTAGTAGTGTAGTGGTAGTGTTAACAGTAGTAGTAATAATAATAGTAGTAGAGGTATTGGCAGTAGTAGTAGTAGTGGTGGTGGTGGGGTGGTAGTAGTAATAGTAGTAGCTGTTGTAGTAGCAGTAGTAGTAATAGTAGTAGTAGTAGTAGTAGTAATAGTAGTAGTAGTAGTAGTAGTAGTAATAGTAGTAGTAGTAGTAATAGTAGTAGTAGTAGTAGTAGTAGCAGTAGTAGTAGTAGTAGTGGTAGTAATAATAATAGTAGTAGTAAAAGTAATGCAATTATTAGTAGGGCTACAGTAATAGTAGTAATGGTAGCAATAGTGGTAGTAGCAGAAGTAGTAGTAAAAATGGTGGTGGTGATGATGATGGTGGTTGTGATGACGTACGTAGCAAAAAAAAAAAAGAAAGATTTTGCGGAGGTTGGAGCAGCACCAAGAGTAGTGGTAGATAATACTTTTTGTAGATGGTATTTTGATGAAGTTGCTAAAAGTATCACACCTATTGACAATTTAGCGTAGAAATATACATTCAATGAATAACAACGACAATGATGTAAATGATTGGACGCTGAGTGCGAGAGTGTTAATATTTAGACATATCAGTTCTGCCATCTTATGACAAAATGGCGCATATGTACTATAAATCGTAGTGCATGTACTATAAATCGTAATGCATATGGGCCTTTTTGTCAAAAGACGGCAGAGTTGTAATGTTGTAATTTCTTCTTTCATACAACTTTGTAAATAGTGTTGATCTCCTACCGCAATGTTTCCCCCCCAGAACAGAAAGTTTATGAAACATTGCGGCATTACGCAGGTTGCAGAAAAATGAATGTCCTACTTTACTGTTCTGTCATTCTACTAAATCCTCACCAATGTCCTTATCTGTATTTTTTTTTTTAATAAGTGAAAAGCTTTCCTCGCTAACTTCAAGAACAAAATGTTGGATATTACATGCAATTGCACAACATAAAATTTAAATGTTTACAATTACCATAACACGACAATGGAATGCCTTGGTACAGTGCTCAGAGATGGATTATATGTTAAAGAGAGTCCAGTACACACAACATTTAAGACATTTCATAATGGCTGCTACTGGAGTAAAGGCAGATCGCTGGGCTAGGGCTCTGCTTACGTCAGGGGTCACTCATTTAGCTTTCTTATAGCCTGATGTCTGTCTCGATGGAGGAAAACAAAATAACAGTTTTCAACTTCTGTATGTACATGCGAGGTCGGCACCAAGCTAACGGATAGTGAAGTGAATGACCCCTGGCACAAGCAGAGCTCTGTCACAACAACCTGCCTTTACTCTAGCACCTGGCCAGCAGGAAGACATTTATCATGCCAGGGCCTCTGCGAACACAATCGTCCGTGTTGACGCATAATATTGTATCCACAAAAATTGATTGTTTTAAATCAAAAAAGGGGATCACATTAACATTTATTACCATGAAGGGCTTTAGTTTTCATAAAATTGTTATGTTCATTCCTAAGTTTTTGAGCTCATACATGAATTTTGATGTCATCGAATTAGGTCTAAAATTATTCAAATAATGATACGAGACTTTGAAGTTACTGTAATTTGTAAATACAACCTTATCCATTAACACGGACGCCATGTTTACGTATTACATATCAAATATTATTAAATCGTATTAAAGGAAACAGTACAAGGTATCAACCTGCAATCCTAGTACTTGATGTTTCCAATGACGAGCTATAGACAACGGTAAAAGACAGCATTTTGATTACATCTTGTCCCAAGGAATCGAAACAGTCTTTCCATCTAAGGAAATGTAAACAAAATCATATACAAACTGAATTCAAGGCAATGCCGATAATGCAGTTTGTACAAATGAATTGTTTGACAATATTATTCAGATGTATATATATGTATGTTTAGTATTGGCATATGCCTATAATACACCAAAACTGAAACTGAACTGAAACTTGTATCCATTTACTCGTGTGTGAAGAATTCCTTAATTCAAGATGTTTCTGTGTTTCGTATCAGTCATGAGGACTGGTAGCCTCCACCATGGCATCAAAATGAAGAACTTAACTGGCCACGGTTTAAGGCAATATACACAGATGTCATTGGTAGGAAGCATCGCTTCGTCACATAGTTAACAAGCCAGCGGTTGTCACAATACTGTCCAAGCAAAACCAGTCCATACATAACAGCCACCTATGTTCAGTTCTTACAAGAGGAGCTTGAAAAGAACATCTGCGTCTGCTATAATTGTTGAACTTCTTTTTCCAAAACCAACGGGCGAGTCAAATAAGGTCAAGGTTTACCCTGGACTAGGAGGAACCACTTGCTGATGTTGCTGAAGGGCCTTCTCCGCAACTGTTACCATTCTGCCTCCCAGCCTGGAACCTTCTCTATCTTGAAACTGAAGGTGTGAGGTCTGGTGTTATATTCTAGTCTGGTCTTTGGATCACACATCACTGGCAGGCTGCTGGGTCTCTGAGCGCATTGTGACGCTACTGGCTGATGGTGAATGGGACATCCTTAGTGCCTTCATATTGAAAAACTTGCTAGGATCCGGTGTCCTGTGAAAATTAAAGTGAAACTCAGTGTTAGCCTGGCTGCCTGACTCAAATAAAGAAAAAAAATGAAATTGAGCAGTTCGACTTTATGAAACGATTACGTATGTAATATGAGTAATAAATTTATTGCTTATGACCTTTGCTGGTATTTTCAACAAACTTCTTACTATTGCAACCATCTGTCGACAGTACAACTAGATTTTATTATACTTGCCATGTAAATATACACATAACAAATACTCTAACACTAGATTTACACATGTCATTCTTTGTAATAACTGTGAAAATTTATGAAACATATTCTTAATCAGCCTTGAATTAAGGGCGGCAAAGTATCTATAAGAGTGTCTCTGGTAACTAAGATCAGCCATCTATGTGGTCCGGAACACCGTAAACTCTACAGCTCTGAGGGCGCCCAATCCACATCAATAAGGGCATGCCTTTCTTTAATATTATATTATATATTATATTGTATTATATTATATTATATTATATTATATTATATTATATTATATTATATTATATTGCAGAAGCACAATAACTGGGGGCATTTTCAGTAACAAGATCTGAGCCAGTTCCAAAAAACACAAAAAAATAGAGAGACAAATTTTAATTAGAGAGTAAAAGTTAATAAATTACAGCATAGTGAGTAGAATAAAAAAGCTATGATAATTCTTGAAGCAAGAATAAACTATAATGACAATAAAACAGTGCAGAAGCTGCTATTATACTAGTGCGAGTGTACTTTGTGCTTAATATAGTAGTAATATAGCGATAAGTGAATCAGTATGTAAACAAACGAACAACAAATAAACAAACAAACAAACAAATAAGCAAACAAAGACATAAAAATCAATTAATCAATTAAAAATTTGATCTGATTAAGATTTTTATACACCTAAATCACTTTCTCTCTGGTTACTTAAAATGATTCATCCATTAACTCGAAACTTCACCAACTTCACCACATTTTATTATTACAATTTTTTCGAACTCTTCCTACTACTCTCCCCTCACTCTATCCTTGTTAAGGATGTCTTGGATGATAATTGCAGATTAAATGGCCATACGATACAGCGTTACAAAATCTGATCAGCAAAGGCTGTAGCGTCACTGACAGCAGCAGCAGCAGCAGCAGCAGCAGGAGCAGCAGCAGCAGCAGCAGCAGCAGCAGCAGCAGCAACAACAATTATAGCAGCAAGAACAGCAACATGTTTTATCTTAAGCAACAAACCAAATGGAAGCAACAGCGAAGCATACCTGAGTGCATTAAGCGAAAAGTGCACAAAAGAAATACATGAGCATTATATTGCGGGGTGCAAGGCGGCAGTAGATGTGTCGAGGCGAGATGCATCTAAACGAGCTAGTCGAACTGGTTGAGCCGACCTTCTTCTGTGGATGACAGTGATGGCTATGCCAAACACGATCACTGCTGGGATCCCAATGACGAGGGCTGCCACCACAGGCCAAAACGAGTCTTCGTTGATTCCTTCTTTATCTTCCTGATCATCACTGGGCAGTGGCGTAACGGTGCTGAAGGGAACCCCTGAGGTTGTCAGCAACTCTGATGTCTGTGAAGTGTGCATTTGTGGTGTGGTCTTCGATGACACATCTGGCAAAGTAGGCGTTTGAATCGGTTTACCATCGCCGTTGGCAGAGGCTTTTGAAACATTTTGAAGTTTGGGAACAAGTGATGGATTCTTCTTTTCAGGCACTGTAGGCAATACTGCAATCGAAGAGGAAGACAGCTGGGAATCCTTAACACTGGCTGCTATCACAGTCGTGGAAGAATAAAAGGAACTAGCTTCACGTGCAGCGTCACGAACGGTGGATGAAGTGAGCAGTGAGCTTGTTGACATAATAAAACTACTCTCTATAGTAGCTGCAGTTGTACGATTCCCATCGGAGTGTTGAGTAGGGATGGACACAGAGCTAACTGATGGAGAGATACTGGACGTTGTCTCTTGTAGTCCAGTGCTGGAAACTGGATGGCTATCCTGACTGACTGAGGTCGGGGCAGATGGCCATGCAGTGGCTGGGGTTGGTGAGATTTGGTCTTTTTCCGACGATAATACTAGTGGGGTAGATGTAACTAATTCTACTTTTGATATAGTCTCCCCAGAGAGAGAACTATATGACTGTTTTGTTGTGGTAACGAGTATATTGTCCGTGATGCTCGTCAGACTTACTGTAGGTTTATAACTGGAAGTTAGAATTGTGTCAGCGGTGTGGTGAGAACTCAGTGAATTTAATAATTGCACTTGTGTGAGAATTTCAGTTGTCGGTGTAAACTCCACTGCGTTCAGTGCAGGTGTTGAGGCGATCAATGTCTCTCGCCAAACTATACTTTGTGTAGACTGTAAACCACTCCCCTCACTACTTTTGTGCCAGTCTTGCTGTTCATCAGTTGTGAGCATCGGAACAATCACAGTAGAATGAGGCTTAAAAATTGTTTGCGACACAATAGACGTAGTTTTGCTTGGCAGATCAGCATCTGTAAAATGGGTGTCATCCGCTTCTGAAGACTGGGGTGCAATGGGCAAAAAGAGAGGAATGCCACCAGCTGGCGCAGACGCATCTGAGACTGTGGTGGTTTCAGCCTCTGCCGGAATCGTCGTGGAGTTTGGGAAAACTTTGAACTGACCAGCCTTTGGGAACACAAAATCCACGATGCTCAGATTACTGTCGTCATGTTCTTCGATTGTTTTAGTAATTTCAGTATCTGCCAAAGCCTCATCAACAGTAGACTCTACTGGTACACGAGGCGATGGCAACTCATCTTCATCAGTGTTAAGACTAGAATGATTAAAAGGCTGGAAAATTGGAGAAAGGTCCTTCTCGACATTACTATTTCTTTGTACACGCATTTTGGAACCCTTAAGATGACGATATTTTAGTTCTCTGAAAGAAGTTTTGGGGCTTTGTGATGTCTGAGATAACTGGCTTGTAGACACTACTTGGACACTGGGATGCTGAGGAGTCGGAAGAAAATGATCTGCAGGAGTGACCTCTACATTAAACTGGCGTGGATCCGGTTGTAAACGCCGTTGTCCTCTTACTAGCTTAACCTCTTCACTATGATGATGAGCATCCTGTTCTAAAGGTAACCCACTTGAATGTCCAACATCTTCACTGGGATACTGTGGATCCCTTCGTAACAGGCCTGCATACATAAAATCTTCAATGGGTGGTTTTATATTTTGTTGAAAAGGTGACCGTCCGGCAAGTTCCTCAGCTGTAGCAGGACGTTGTGGATCCTGCGGAGGAGGGGATCGACTTGTAGGCTGGATGCCAACACTGAGATGGTTTGTCTGACGTTCCGTGGGTAACGCTGAATTCGCATCATCAACACTAGGAACCTGTGATTCCGGTTGTGAGGGTAACTGATCTACAGTCTCCATCTCTTCATATACATACTGTAAATCCTGCTGAAGAGCTTTCGGGTGTGCAGACCCTACCTCTTCAACGATATTTTGTGATTTCTGTTGTGAAGGTAACTGACCGGCAGGCTCCACTTCTTTAGAAGGATGTGAGTCCTTTTGGAAAGGAAATTGGCCTGCAGAATCCACTTCGTCATAAAGATACTCTGAACCCTCTTGCAAAGGTGCACGATCTGCAAGTTCCACCTCTTCATTGAGATCCAATTTTTGTTGCCAAGGTGAAGGGTTTTCAGATTCCACCTCATCATAGAGATATTGTGAATCCTGTGCCTGGCCTGCGTGTTCCATCTCCTCGTAGAGATATTGTGACTCCTGTTGTAAAGGTATCTGGCTTACAGGTTCTACCTCCTCAAGGAAAGACTGTTGTGAATCCTGTTGTAAAGGTCTAGATTCTATTTCTTCATGGACATTTTGTGGCTTTGGTGGTGAACGATTTTGACCAACAGGTTCCACATCTGGATAGAAATATTGTGAATCTTGTAACGGTGCCTGGCCTGTAGGTTCCATCTCCTCAGAGAGATATTGTGATTCTTGTTGTAAAGATGTCTGGCCTGTAGGCTCCACCTCTTCGTGGATAGTTTGTAATTTCGAGTGAGAACGGTTTTGGCCTACAGATTCCACCTTCTCATAGAAATATTGTGAATCCTGTTGTGAAGGTGCCTGTTCCTTAGGTTCCACCTTTTCAGGTAGATATTGTGAATTCTGTTGTGAAGGAGTCTGGCTTGTAGGCTCTACCTCCCCATGGACAGTTTGTGCCTCCAGAGGTGGGCGGTTTTGGTCCACAGGTTCCACCTCCTCGGAGAGATATTGTGAAACCTGTTGTAAATGTTTCTGGCCTGCAGGTACTATCTCAGCATTGGTCTCTTGTGAAAACAGACTTTGCTGCTCATTCACGGCTGGAGTACTAAAATCGATAGGTGGCTCATCAGGGTTAAAGTTTCTTAAAAAATCCAGTTTTTGTTCAAAAAGTAGTCTCTTGTCTTCCATCCATTGCAGTTTTGCAAATTCTGAGCTAATGGGCGTTGTTGTACGCCTAAAATCACGCGTTCTCTTTTTGTATGAAGATCTACTTTTATTCCGAGGTCTAAATCCGGAAGCTGAACTATTTGGCAATTTGGAACGATAAGTGTCTAATTCTGTAAGGTTCCTGGTGGCTGAAAGACCATACTGTTTAGACAGAGGGGTTAACGAGTCATGATTACTCGCAGTCCCTTGCGAATTCCAAGTCGGTTTAGCAAGTTTGTTTGGACGCAAGTACTCGGGAATAGTAGGGTCAGCGTCGTCGCTGACTCGTGGCTGCACTGTACTGTGGACTCGGTCAAGGGTTGAGCCTGTTGGTTGAAGTACTGAAGAGATCAAAGGGGTGGTTTTCGAGGAATTTCTGCGCTGGATCTTTTTCAACATTGGACTTCGGCCCGAAATATAATCCTCAGCAGTTGACGGGCATGCTCTTGTAATGCTGAGTAGAAACCTGAAATGATAAAAATGCAATAAAGTATGCAGTGAACAAAAAAGGGGAACATCGTTGACTGTCACATTAGTCACATAAAGACTAAGAAAATACGAAACGTGCATGATAAGATGTGGCTATGAAGTTAAAATACATTAGAAAGCCTGCTTACTTGCTTGCTTCCATCCATCCTTCCATCCATCCATCCATCCATCCATCCATCCATCCATCCATCCATCCATCCATCCACTGACCGACTGATCAATCTACCAACCAACAACCACACCCAACCATGCACTTACCTACCCCCTAACCAACCAACCAACCAACCAACCAACCAACCAACCAACCAACCAACCAACCAACCAGCCAGCCAGCCAGCCAGCCAGCCAGCCAACCAACCAACCAACCAACCAACCAACCGACCTTGTATCTAGATGTCCCCACACTGAGATCCTGTATCGGNCAGCCAGCCAACCAGCCAACCAACCAACCAACCAACCAACCAACCAACCAACCAACCAACCAACCAACCAACCAACCAACCTTGTATCTAGATGTCCCCACACTGAGATCCTGTATCGGGAAAGATGTTCAGAAGTTATGATGACAACTCTGGCAGCGTCCAGAGTCTCACCAGCCTTCACAAGCTGAAGTGTGATTGTGGGCGACATCAGAGGCCGACGCTGGTTAAGGAAAGAAAATATAAGAAATGTCGATGGTAGTATCACAGGAGGAAGAGACCATGGTAAAGTGTTAAGGCATAAAGAAAGGAGGTCAAGGAAGCTAACAATTTAGAGGTAGAGTTAAGAAGACAGGTGCCAGACTCGTTAATTTCTACAACATCTCGTTCAAACACTTGGTCAAATTGAGATAACACAACCATAAATTTCCTTCCTCACATGCAAAACAATCAGTCGAAAACACCTCCCAAAAACCCGAATTTTTGAAAACTTACCATTATACTCTGCCCGATATTCAGATCAAAGCTGTTGCAAAATCCTTTAATTTTCTCATACCTTAGAAAGAAAAGAAAATAATATATTAAAGCTTAGCCATCAAAGCAGCTCATCGCTGGAATCAAACGGGCATTCATGCAATATCCAGCTCAGTGCTATATCATGTACGTAATGTTCATTTTGGGTGCCATCACGTCCGTGCCATCCTGGAAGACGAAGCGTCTGTCTCAACTGACCCAAGCGTACATTCGTGGTATGATTAGTACTCCTATGCCGTACCAGCGATGAATTATAAGAAAAGAAATAGAACATGAAGATACGACTTTAATTTACTGCGTTTGGAGATTGGTGTACGGTATCATACAATTTTACGCATCTCATTCATTATTCAAATACATATACATAGAATATTACACATATATGCAAGTGCATAATATTGCAAATGAAAACCACAACAAAGTCATTGCTGATCGACTGCGTTGCAGCGTCCTGAGTCCCCTAGCGCTAACGCGAAGTACTCATTACCACTTGGGTCGTGTGGAGAAAAGGGAAGTAAAGTGTCTTTCCTAAGGGACACTACAACGTAAGCTGCCTAGTATAACTGTTAAATATTTATATCTGTGCCTGTTGCAGATGCACTGCCCTCCTGCTTGCTATTGTTTGACTCCTTAAATGTTGCGATCTCTTAACATCATTTCCAGCTACAATCTTCTTTACATTTAGCCTATATTGTATTATTATTGAGCATACTTTGACCAGCCTAAGTACAACAGAACTGGCTGATAAACTTTTCATTCAAAGATTCCTCAATATCTGAGTTCCATGAAACTGATGAATGGCTTACCAGATATCGTTGCCACAGCCGACCACGAGTGAAGTAGTCTGATTATCACGACAGATGGCATATAACATCACAGAAGATACCTCGATTCTCACAGATGTCAACAGTGACTCACACTCAGTAGGGGAGGCCTGTAGAGGAGATTCGTAATGTTAGACAGAGCAAGGAAGGAGGAAGGAGGAAGTGAATGAAAAAGATGATTATAAGGAAGTGCGAAGTATCACGCCATATGGCTATAGTACCACAGAGGACCTCCCCCCCCCCNCCCCCCCCACCCCTTCTGTCAGATGTTATTCAGTGTTTCAGGCTCGATGACAGAGGCCTGTTGCCGAAATTCTATATATTATAGGAGGAGGTCGTGAATGAAGAAGATATTAAGGAAAATATACTTGTTTGAAGTGTCACGATATATGGCTATACTAAATCAAAGAACACCTCTATCCTCAAAAATATCACCCCAGCTAAGTAAATGTCATTTAGGTCAATGGTCAACAACACAAAATGTTATTACGGTTATAACAATAATGACAACATAAAACAAAAGAGGAGAAAGTACATGAGAGAGATGATACGAGGAAATGCATAAGGTCGGGAGACAAGCACATTCGGCTAAGGTACACTCATCTCGCTGCTATAATCATTATGATTTTTACTGCACAATAACTCCAGTAACACCACCACCTAAACAACTGACATTGCTCCCTGACCACGACATCTACAACAGCATATCAATAACAAGAACAACAACAACAACAACAACAACAACAACAACAACAACAACAACAACAACAACAAAAATAGCGCAGACGTGCCAAAAAAGTGAACAATTGTATTAGGGTCTTTAAAAAATATCCCAGACAACAATGGCAAGAAGAGCATTTTTATCTGTGATAATAATAACAAAGGCCAGGCGTGAAAATAAACATGGAAAGATTAAGTCGACTTCAGACAGAGAAACACTAAAGGAGTCACTGGTAAACTATTTTAAGCGACCAAGGAGTGTGTCATGGTCCACACAGACATGGCAATTTGCCGTAGCATTTTCCCGGTATCCGAAAACAGGAGGTTGCAGTTGGGTGTTATACAATCCAGCGTCATCAGGAAGTATCGTCTTCATTGGATTCGGACATCTAATTTGTCAAGCCAAAAAAGATGGCGATACCAATACTCCTTTTTTCCGTGTGTTTTATGTGTGGGAGCATACTGTGCCAATAGACATGGGCAAGTCCTCACTATAATTAGCTATGAAAAATCAGAAGTTTGGCACCAGCAGGGCTTGGTTGGCCCTGATTGTGAGAGAAAATTAAATTTGACTATGCAATATTATGACACGAGTTTTTGATTCAATGAATATGTCGCGTAACTCGATGACCACCCCACCCTGTCCTAGAAACAAAGCACAGCATTGTTGGAAATGTCCCTGGCAGCTGGGACGTGAAACGACCTGGAACTAAAACAATGTAACTCGGCAGCCCTCACAGCCAAAAAAAATCCCCGCATTTGTTGACTTGCCAGTTTGTTCTGTTTGCTTCCCAATGCCGGGCTAAGTTTGCTAGGATAATACTGGCCCATGCCGCAGTGTTGGGGCGGTCATACTGGACTTGGGATACACGTAATGAATCCTTCAAGCTGGCAAAGGTCTGTATCTGTCACTAATCCACGCCTTGATCCGCTGGGGTCCCAACATCCTTAACTCTGTGTCTGGGCCCATCTCAGTCTCTTTCTTAAAGTAGCTATTTATAAACTAGGTTGCTGGGTCGTGGAGGCCAAGTCAAACGGGGGGATATTTTCATATTTGCCAGGTAGAGAAGTGTTCGGGTTGAGACACTAGGGGGCGAAGTGACCCCTGAAACCAAGTACACGTGATGGGGGGCACGGAAAAAGCCGGCACTCATTGTTTTGCTGGAAGCCTCATTTTCAGCTGGGCCCTTCCTCAAGGTATGAAAATGTCAATAAGCACCTGGCATAAAAATGTTCAATTTTTTATAGTCCCTATAAAAATCAGGAAACTGGCCATGGGGANGGGGGGGGGGGGGGGGGGGGGGGTTGGATTTTAATTTCAAAGGCTTAGATAGGTGGACTCAGAATAGTTGAGGTTAAGTCACTCAAGTATAGAATTTGTGGTTGTTGCTAGGCGGGTAAAGTTACCCTGTATACTGAGTGAAAAGGCCTAAAATATTTGGTTGTCTGCTTCACCGCCTAAGTTCTCAAAAGCTTACTGGTTCAGGTGCATGTTTCTTTGTGTCAAAATTTGGAGGAAGAGCTAAACAACATGTTTGGAAAGTATTTTGACACGGCACCCCAGGATAAGTTAGTGAGATGTGTAAAACCTAATATAGCCAACAGTGAAAAAAACACTGGCATCTTCATACCTCAAAAGATCGCCTGTACTTCTACTTTCGATATTAGGGTGTAATTATACTCTCGATTTTATTAGCTTTCATTTTCCCCTAATTTTCACACACTCAGCACCCACCGATAAAGGTTCCCGGTGAAGAATTTTGATGGCTTTTTTTAAAATGTGGTTTTTTTTTTGGCTGTATTTTGGCTGGAACTATATCTTCATGGGCATAAATTTCTTTTTTAAATGTTCAGAAAGGCGAAGTAGTCCTTCCCAGTGGTAGGCAATGAAAAGAGTAGGATGTGCTTACAAAAAGAATTATCGTGGGAGTGCTTTTGATAAACTTATAATTTGAAGAACTGAATGACTTGACAAATAATATGGGGCTGTGTTCCAGTTGAATGACAAGGTTCAGGATACAGTTCAAGATGCTTATGAAGCCATTATAATTAAAAAAGAAATGGAAAAATGAATTTTACACTTCCGTAACCCAAACCTGTGCAGTCTTTCTTGACAATAAGCAAAAGACACATATGCACACACCTACACACCCACCCACCCACCACAAACACACACACACACACACACANACACACACACACACACACACACACACACACACACACACACACACACACACACACACACACACACACACACACACACACACACACACACACACAAATTGCTTATATCTTCTATGTTAAGGTATAACGTCGTATTTCACAAACAATGAGACTTACAGAAACAAAGATATTTACATATCCTTATTATTGACAGACGGACACCTAATACCATAAAATTGTCATGTCCTAAACTTATTAGTTGCTACAATAATTTCGACTGTGTCATCAAAACCTGGCCTAAATTCCAAACAAAATGAAACCCAAAATTTGCATATGACTCAAGTTATAGAATATGCCCACATTAAGCCACACTCTTACACGTGGATAAGGACACACTGATACACACGAGCAAGGATATTCATACCTACACATACGCGTGAATACATATATTTAGACATATAAGCAACAAAGTGCTGACGAACTTCACTGCAAGTGTATGTCCACAAATTCCCTTTAAAGATTGTCAAATATTTAGGCTTACAGAGCAGCCCTCTCTTTGACCGAGTACCTCAATAGCAGCTTACCTGTTTGCCATGCACACCTATTCACACAGCTTTTCAACACCAACGAGCTGATTAAAAGCCCTCGGAGACTGGGTGCAAGAGATTTCGAGAGTATGGCTTTAACAAATCAGCCGTAGGTGCATGTCACAAACAAATTAAGGGTCAAGTGTTTAAACATTGTAATTATATCGTCTTTCTGATACAGTCAGATTAGGTATGCATTTTTCTTTCGGTTTGTTTTTGGATTGATCAAAGGAAGAGGGGTGATCTTATGAAAGAAACGAAATGAAATTGATCGTAATGAGCCGTTAGATAAAGGCTCGCAATAGTCATGGGAAATGAGAGAGACGTGTATAATTTTAGATTATAACTTGTTTTCCTGAGGTAGTGCAGTGTTTTGGACAGCCATTGATCATTAAATGACCGAGGGGATTACTTGGAATCATCCTTTCAAACTGAACTAGGATCACGGCCACAAAAAATAAAAAAGTATACCATTCATTTTGGGTTGAAAAGCTAAATGGAGTTCAGATTGAGAGCTTCAGATTTTGTAATTCTCTTTGTTTAAATCTAAAATACATTGATAATAATATAATACCAACTAAAAAGTAAATTCTTTAAATATTTTTGACTTTTCTTATTCCCATTCAAAACCCGCACCCCGCATCCCTAATCAAGAATTTGCTGTCCATCCATGACAAAGTTGAGTAGCCCATAGCTAGCGATGTACAGAGGTTGGCCTATGTATTTCGAAGTTGTCTCAATATAATTATGTTAACCTGAAAACAAGAGCGCATTACGTGACCAGTGTTTCGAAGTAAACAATAATGATGAACTCCACCTCCCCTCCAGTGGCGTAACTCTAATTCATACCAGGGAGGATAAAAAGGTAATTGGCCTGTTGGACACTTTCACCACAATGTTGGCCACATGACTGCTTACTGTTCAAATGTTAGGAGGAGTCAGCATTTCTGTTTACAATGAAACACATTTCCAAAATAGCTTCCAAATACCTCATTAAGCTCTCATTAGTTTATTTAGTTTAGAAGTGCAGCATTTGAATGCTCCTAACAAGCCTCACCAAGTGCAAAGTGGCAGGACAACCAGAGAAGATGATGTGGTTATTTGCTTACCAAACGAGGGTGGGAAAAAAATGCCAGCAATGTTTAGACGCGTAAGTCAACGCTTTCCTGGCAATAAATATTTCGGTACCCTTTTTCAGGGCAGTACCAATACCAATCAGTCAAATATTTTCCTTCATCACAAAACCGTTACAGGCGGTGAAATGCTTGCCTGAACAATTCACGAACACCTGACAAATGTTTGCAGCAATGCAAATGTAGCCAAAAGCAACGCCGTACACGTCAAAAGTATTGACTAAATATAAACAGACGTCGTGGGTAGGGAGGCGGCTAACCAAGGATTTCGAGATTGGTTCTCGAGAGATTAATTAGAGCTGTTATCAGTGAAACATACATATAAATATTAGAATACAGATCGCCACTGGAAAGTATCCAGTGTTTCCGTGATGACTACTCAAAACAAAAGGCACACAGTCAATATCCCATCCTTCATTGCATCACTATTGCATCATCATCATCATCATCATCATCATCATCATCATCATCATCATCATCAAGATTGTCATTGTTATTATAAACAGCGAAATTTTGTACCGCTGTTTCAACTCATTTATGAGGTAGATTCCTCATTATATGATATGTTTTGTTGTTGTCATGAATCAGCGACTTCCTGCTAGGGCTGCTTAGCCGATATCTAAAATAGCACAGTCGGAAAACTGCCAGGTACGATAGAATATGCACAGAACTTTATATGCATACTTTCATATCATGATTCGCCCATGTTTGGCAAATCACTCCCTCTGCTTGAGACCTAATTATCCAAATGCAGCTGATATGTTCATTCTGGCACTTGAACTGTCAACAGTCTCATCACTAGTGTCTTGATTATCTTGTAGACACGTTATGACGTCATAGGTACTATTGAATTTGCCAGTCTAAACTCTCAAACACTCTTTCGTAGTAAACTCACCGACTGCACATTACAAAAAGCGCCTTTGAGACTCTAAATCCTGAGGCAAAGCTGTGCCAGTAGGTAAGCACTGCGCAGTGAATATTTAAGTTCAAGTGCACTGTAGCTACTGAACATATTTCTCTTGCCTTCACCTATTTTAAAATGCTAATTATCTTAACGACCCTCAACACTCTTTAGCGGAGGTCTGCATCGATAGAGACGTACCAAAACTGTCAACTCCTGCCACTACCACTAGGTCCGCACCCCACTCCGCAAAGAGTCTTAGAAAACCCTCAATACTCTCCAAATTGGAATGAGCATCGAACTTAACAGTGTCTGCAAATCTTGGTCGTCCATGACTCTGATCCCTTGCAACCGAATGGCTGATAAGGGCAAGTCAGCCTACCTCTGTACACTGCACTCATAACGATTCAAATAACAAACGTTTAGGGATGCAGTTAGTGACGCTAAGAAGCAGCCCTGGATCAGTTCAGTTCACCATGGGTAAACTTCATAGGTGCACAGCATGACGACAACATACGCTCTTACATTGACACAGTATGACTTATCATACCATACTTATCACAGTCATTGAAATTTAAAAAATGGCTCGTCCCAGATTTAACATTAAACGTTTGAAAAATGTATAGACTTATGAGTTTTTTAAAAAAAGGTCAGAAATCAACGTTTCGTGATTAAACACTTTTTTCGGGACTGATTACTCAGATAAGAGACATATAAAGAAAAGCAATTTAATGTGGTTTCGAGGACCAACAGAAATAGAACGACTGGTAGACATAGTGAAAGGGCGTGATATTCATCACAATTATTCATTTAGAAAATAATGATGAAACATGTACAAAATAAACGAAGCAACGGAAGATATACAAAAGACTTTTTTAGAAATCTCCCGACACAGTAATCACTGTAGGGGATTATAAATACCGTCAAATAATCAACCAAATATGAAGAAAGAAAAACCTAACAAAAGACAAAAAAATCAAGAGACATTCCTTATGCAGAAAACCAAGGATCGTTTCTGAAATAGCTGTTATCATCATCTTCAATATCATCATTACCTACAAAGCATAAATCCGCACTGGTGTGGTAAACAAATAAATACAGAAATTGTAAGATTTAACAAATTCAATAGAATATATAAAATTTCGGACTGGCGTCTTTCCTCAGATGCAGAAAATAAACGAAGAATGAAATGGCAAAAGTATCAGAATTAAGAAAAAAAAAATGAGCAATCGTCATGAAAACCATCTTCATTATCATGATTTTTTTGCATAACCAGTAGATATAAATTAATTATTATCATTCCCATACCGAGAATCACCTCGTCATTAGTCATTATCATCTTAATTATCACCACTATCATCACCATTACCACCAAGGAAGTGCCAGCAAATTCTCCAGTCAGCACCCCCCCT
>JAWQUT010000012.1:440860-456313 GCA_033807755.1 Ellobium chinense | reverse complement strand
AGTAACTCACTGACCTCAGTGATGTCGGTGGTTGTCACGATAACCCATGGTATCACTAGACAGAGCACATTGATGAGTCTGAACACCACCATCATGAAAGACTTGAATCAGGGAGACTGCTCTGATAGATCACACTCGGCTATCCCAGCTATCCTGTCATCTGTCTGTCTCCATATCCTCTTCCTTGTTGATTGAACTCACTTTTCTTAGAATGGCAACCTAGCTTCTGAGATCAGTCTGTAGAATAGAAAGCCAGTGCTAAATTAAGCAGTTCCACACCCCTGATACCGGATGCATGTCATTATCAACATAATATATTTATATACTTGTGAATCATCGTAGCACATTTCTTTCATAAAAATAAAAGTGATATTTATACGGATTCTGACCGATGTATTCAAAACTTAAACACATTTTTATTTCATTAGGCCGTGAATCAAAGAAAAAAAAAAGCAAAGAATTGGGAATCAGTCAACTAACCTGTAATAAACCGTCACTCGATTTTTGAATTTTTTCTGTACAATGAATTTTTTTGTACATTTCAAACAAAACATGATATTTCAAGTATTCGATGGGGTTACTGTGAACTTTTAAAGGGGTAAACAACAGTTCAAATAATCTGGCCATTTATGGACGACTAAAGCAAATAAGGCGTCGGAGAAAAATAGAAGCGATTCACACGCCCTTTAAGCCTGCAGGGATGTAGTAGGGAGAAGAAAGCTTTGAGCGGGTTTGCCAAAGATGTTTGCATACTTTATCTCACTGAATTGGGTACTGGCATGTGGACTCAAACAACTTTGAGATGAGGTCAGAAATAAGTCATGTGTACTTGTATTACGCTGTCTTGTCAGTCAAAACTTCGTCTCCCAGAGCGACAAAAGACAAGACTTTCAATGTAAACTCTTTCTACGAAAGTACAATGACACCGTATATTGTAGTTGGTCACGTACAATACTGCAACCTGAGCATTGGAAGCGGTAGGAAGACGTGAAATACATAATAATATGACAGGAATGTGCTAAAAGAGATCTCCTTTGTAGTCTTGAGTCAAAGGTATTTACACAAGGCATTGCTCAATACAATACTCAAAAGCTGTTTGGGTCTGCATCCAACTGACGCACGGTATGTGCGCCTTTCCCCGGTACTTTACCTACTAATACCCTCCGTTTTTCATAAGGATATGTGAGTAACAAAGACATTAAGCCATGATTCGTGCAAAGACAATGTTTGGTACATAAGAAATCAAAAGTAGACAAAAAACGACATGATGTCTCTCGTTTTCGAGTTTTTCACGAGAGCAATATGATTTGGGTCATTCTCACCTGGGCATATACGTATAATGCTTTACTCGGGATGGCATGCTCTTTAAGAGAGGCTTAAATTGCAGTAATATCATACTGGCATTATTCTGCTTAAATGCCTTTAATCAGTTCAGAGAAGCAGCTGTAGCGCACCATAGAAAAGAAGGAGAAGAAGAAGAGGAAGAAGAAGAAGGAGAAGAAGAAGAGGAAAAAGAAGAAGAAGAAGAAGAAGAAGAAGAAGAGGAAGAAGGAAGAAGAAGAAGAATAGCAACACATCATCAGCAACAACAACAAAAACAATAACACCACCACCACCACCACCAACAACAACAACAACAACAACAACACCAACAACAACAACAACAGCAGCAGCAACAACAACAACAACAACAACAACAACAACAACAACAACAGCAACAATAACAACAACAACGACATCACCACCACTATCACCACCACCACCACCACCACCACCACCACCAACACCAACAACAACAGCAACAACAACAACAACAAAAACAACAACAACAACAACAACAAAAGCTGGTGATCCTATTTACAAACGCAAAATTATTCCTATGTTGGAAACCGCTTTGTCAAGTTTTGTGGGTGAAATGGCCAGTGATAAAGTCTACATTTCTATAAACTTCTCATTCAACTACGGTAGCTGTGGTTGATACATCTGAGACTTTCGACACAGCAATTTCAACGTACACATACAAAGGTTAATAAGAGATTTTACGTTCGACCTAACATATTTCAGGCTAAAGTGTTGTGCGAGAGTAAGAAAACGAATGTTTTAACTAGATTAGCAAATGGTCTAGATACATCCAAATTGTGTTACAAAAAAATTTAGTAAGAGTATAAAGCTGTTAAGAAGTGAGTGGAAAAAAGAAACAGTAAAATGCAATGGATTGTATTAGTGTAAGTTAGAGGTCTAGATTCTACTTTAATAGGAAAAGGAACATGTCCGTTGTGAAGATTTAATATGAAATTAGTAGTCAAAATACTTTAAATGTTCATGTGATGTCCTGCCGCATTTTGCGTTGTTCGCCCAATGTACCACTGTGGTCTGGACTCATATCATTAACTTGTTAAACTTGTTGAAAAGAGTTAGAATAAACAGGACGTTGTTATCTATCTTTCTTTGTTACGTAGATTAAATAAACCAAGCACAGTATTCCAGACATTTTATATGTGGGCGACGAAACGAATCGCTGGGGTTGGGGCAATCTCCTCTACATAAAGCTGCACCAATAATCTTAGTTCGGTGGGAAATGTTCTTTCTGAAAGCTTGCGAACCAAACAGTTCGCAAACAGGAAGTTTGCTGCTCAGAAACGATGTTTGATGCCGGCCTGTTATGGACGTGGTAGAATTTTAAACGGTCTTAAACTGGGATGGGCAAGTTCACCAAAAAGAGTCAGTTCATATCAAATTCAGTTCGCTAAGAGAGAAAAGCCCTGAGATCAAGTTTAGTTCAGTTCCTGAACATTGAGTAGTTTTTAGATCAGTTTTTCCTAGTTTTCACTTTAGCATTCAGTTCTGATTTTCCAGATAGATGTGAACCGAAATGAAGTTTAGGTAGATACTTAAAATTAGATCAAGTACCAAAAACAGCTACAGTTCAGATCCAGATCAGTTTGTCCAAAACAGCTATTAAGCTCAGACAGAGTTCACGTGAACTGATCTTATTTTCTCACGAACTGCGTTCATAAAATCTCAATTCTGCCCAGTCCTGATCTGAACGCAAAAGAACCGCAAAAAGACGAGGGTTTAGAATGTAAAACGTATAAGTGACAGTAACTCATCCTAGACATTTGTTAAACTAGTGAGTGAGAGAAAATGAAAAGAAAGCTATATTTCTTGGATTTCGGATAAACAGACCACTCAGTATGCCTAAGAGCAGGAAGATCGGAAACAGAATACACTTTTCTTGATCTTGATAGGGATTTGTTGTCGTAAATGCGTATATAGGATTAATGATAATACAAAAAGCAACAACAACAATGATAATAATAGAAAAGATAAATAGCATATTTAATAGTTTTTCACCTTATGCATTTTCCGGTCTGGTTTCTTTATTGTTAAGCAAGTTTTATCATTTCTTCCTGAACTACAAGTATACACTATTCCTTCTTCGTTTCATTTTGGATTGTTTCGTTACTACACTATTGGCAAGTGCGTGCTTCTTAAATATAAACTACTCCTTAAGGTAGAAGAAAGACATGAAACGAAAGCCAGTTTATTGTGCTATTTTATAGTCATGACAGACATATTTTTCTGTCTTCTACAATACAAATCTTAATAAAACCATCATTGTAAACCTGATGATGACGATGTTGATGATAAACATAATGATAATAATAATAATTATGTTAAAGATACTGATAATACTGTTAATATGTTATTGTTCCTAAAGACGATAGACATTTTAGGAAAAAAATTCAATTTCAGTTGTGCCAGTGTTGCATTCATACTAGAGATCTTTTAGAAAGATACAAAAGAATCAAAGTCACTGGGTTTAGGGACTGTAAGTACTTTATGGTTACAGCATTAAAAACTGTATAGCATGAAAAAAGCTAGCCATTAAAAACGCTTGCGTTGTTGAAAACATGATTCACAACAGGAAAAAAAAACAACCCACCCAAAAAACATCACGCATGTTTCACCTCGCGCTATACATTTTCATGTAACTTCAGCTCTGATGGAAGCAATTCAAAATATAGACAGATGTTTTTTTTACCCACGAAAAACGATTCAGAGCAGTGGGAGAGTCAGACATATTTATTATCTTTTACTTACCTCTGAGATTTTTAACAGAAAGAGAGAGAAAGGCTACACTTGTCTCACGTATGTAGCCTAGTAGTCTTGCGGAGAGTGATGAAAAGCAGGGATAGTAAAAACTCTAGGCACAGTCATTGACTAATAGTCGCATTAAAGTAAGATATTGTCATAATTCTAGTGATAAGCTCGTGTAAATGCTTCCCAGGAGACCGAGAACATCATCCAACAGATATTAAACACTCAATAAAATTAGTAGTTAGATCACTGCAGCCATCCTCAAACAAAAAGAGAAAGCAAGTCAGTCCCATTCTATTGAAATAAATAGAATGTCTAAAGTTTTGCATTTCACTAAATTTGCAATTAATACAATGCATAAGGTACTTCAAAACTGAGTTATTGACATAAGATACTGTACATCGAACATACTTTTTTGAAGAGAAAATCAGGTTTACAGCATCTATTAGTATAACAGATTCTCTAGGCACTAAAAACTAGCGTGCAGCCGCCAGAGAAGCTGTGTTTTCTTGATAAAATGAGCCTTACATTTTCGCTGAAAAGATTATATTATTCGCTGTAAGAAGCAACAACCGGTCTATGATACTGTCGATACAAAATAGCACACAATTTAGAATGATCTTTAACTGTACCTTAATATAGTATACATATTTTGTACCTTAACATAATCAGAGGAGCAGCTATAGCGCACCATAGAAAAGAAGAATAAGAAGAAGTAGAAGAAGAAAAAGAAGAAGAAGAAGAGGAAGAAGAAGAAGAAGAAGAAGAAGAAGAAGAAGAAGAAGAAGAAGAAGAAGAAGAAGAAGAAGAAGAAGAAGAAGACGAAGAAGATAATGAGCAAAAACAACAACAACAACAACAACAACAACAACAGTAACAACAACAACAACAACAACAACAACAACAACAACAACAACAACAGCAATAGCAGCAGCAGCAGCAGCAATAATAACAACACTTCTAACACCTGTCTTAGAAGAATTCCTAGTGGCAGTAAGAATAATCCTCCAGCAGAAGAGCAAAAGAGCGCAATTTAGTTACAATGTACTCCTCATGCGTATTGATGAGAAACTGCAGTTTGGAACTGTCATTACGGATGTACCAGACGCACAGTGCACTGGTATCGTTGATAATTTACATAAAAAGTATTTAACCTTAATTTAAAATACGGGAAAAAAGTAAGCAAATAAGAAAATACACATTATATTCATCTTGCACATGCTAATAACCACAAAGGACGTGCACGAGGAAGGTAATGAATACGAGTGTGGTACACGTACTGCGCAATTAAGAAAAATACTCAGGAAAAAATATGCTTACTTGATGACTGTAATGTAGAGTTATGTTGAATCTGGGCAGATCAGTTCTTTCGTTTATATTTCCAAATCACGATTTGAATGCGCTACAGCAAACAGGCATATCAGCATTACATTACAGACCAAATGAAACCTTACCTAAGCGGATGCAACTCCGACAGCCAGTGAAGACGCCCAGGTGTGATGAGTGCGCCCCAGTCCGGTGAAGACTCCACATCACCAGTGACGAATCACGCTTTGAAACGAACATGCGCTAAACAAGCTTTTCTTAAGGGTATCGTAGCTCATTTATTGTACTTGGACATGATATTTCCATCTCCACTAACAGACAGACAGTGTGGGCGTGCAAACGCGATGAACTGCAGACATTCACCCAACACGCCCAGATTTAAAGACACGTTTTGCAGAACGACCGTGAGATCTGCACTGTGAACTCAGGTTTCAACAGTGTTGCTTTCTAGAGGGTTTAACAACGATCTGAAAATCCCTCGCTTTGTGATATCCCTCTGAAGTGGCGTCAGGATTTGTAAAAGTGTTAGGGAACGTTTTTCCTTAAATAGTTCAGTTATCGAGAGACCATCCTAGTGGCTCGCGTAATAGTTTAGCCGAGGCGAGGCTGTCATAAATGGCTCGCCGCCACCACTGTAGCTGGCCGTGCACCACCCTGGACCACTGCCATGCCTTCACCAGTGAGGACTCCGCCAAAAACGGATCCGCTTTTGCCCCTCTTTGCTCGCAACGCGCTTTGGAAATCCCACGACAAAGAGAAAAAATGTTTTAGTTTATAAATCCATTTTATATGGAAATCTGCACGCACATTTTAATCATGTGTACTTTAGGGTAACCCGAACCATTGCCGCCCCGACTAGAATGTAAGGCGTACAGCAAGACCGTAGCAAAGACATCCCGCGCAGATTGTGTGTTTTAAAAAAAGTCTCGCAAGCAAAGTTAATTAGTTAATTTAAATTAATCAAGCAAATTTTTATTGCCCTGCAAAGAAAGGTAACCTCATAAATAATGTCAAGACATCTTCTCTCTGTGTGTTCGTCGTCTACCTTGATTAAGCTTCAAGTGACAATCGTTAGTTTTTTTCACGGCAATTATATTTACTTAGTGCATAAGGATTCATAGAATGAAGGCTGTAGCTAGTAAGATGAATCTCGCTTAAATTTGCAATCAGCTTCACTCCAACACATATTTATAATTGCACATAAGAATATGAGCTCTTCAAAGTCAGGGGCGGTGCGTGGTCCAAATATTTGGTGCAGCTGGGATAGGGAGGCCCAGTTTTTTGTTAAGTTTGTAAATCTTTCATACTGTCCTCCTCTTTCAACCATGTTTACCCTTCACATTTCTTCTCCTATTCTTTTATTTCACTCTCTGACATCCGATTTGGCGTAGTGTGAAAATGAATTATATTGTTAACTGCAACGAGTTCCTGGCATACATAAAATTTACGAACACTTACTAGACGGACTTATGGGCTGCTTGGCTCAGCTCCATCCAGTAAGAATATGAAGATTGCAAGGCATTACCGCTTCTCAACGACAGTATATTGACTGGACTTTGTTGGCTCTCATAAAGGGGAGGGGAAGGGGGAGAGGAAGGGTGGAGGGAGTGGGGAAGAGGACAATACTTGTGTTTTCGTTCGGCCTGAAATATTCAGTCCGAAATGAAAAGGGAAAAAAATTCTAACTTGTTCGCCGATAGCTGGTGGTCTGATCTATGCACGTTGCATTGTTTAGTGTAAGCCGAGCTTTTTCTGACAGGTTGCATAACTTTCCGGACTGAGGTTGGTAGGCCTTAGTCCTACTAGACTATTCCCTAATGACGCACTGCCACTGTGGAAATTTAAGTTTCGATGAGCTTGAATAGGTCATAACTTTGCTTTTTTTTTCACTACGTGACAACAGCCCCGACATCACCACACAAGCAGTGGACTCCACGAATCGACCATATTGAACGACGACTGATTATCAATATACAGTGAGGTATTAAATATTAATTCAGCAATTATCACGAATCTCTGAAACAGATTTATTTGTAGACTGAAATTATTAATGCTTCTATCTACATTCAGGCGCTATTTACAAGACCTATGCCTTTCGCTCCTCTGTGATAGTACTCGTTGGAGGATATACTAAATGACCGATGTGAATCCTTTAAACATTGGCTCGAGGCTAGAGCTCTGGCGTATTGTCAGTGCCAGGTTTAGACGTGGTGAGGCCTTAAACGTGAACAAGCACGTCAAAAATATTTTTCTGTTTTCCAGTACTTTTTCTCTCTGAAAATTATCTATGGTGCATACCGAGACAATTTGGCGAAGGATGAGCATCGTTCTGTTACCGCACGCGTGTGTAATATGACGCAATAACAAAGAGATGGAGTGACCGGAATTTGCCTTTGCGTCTAGAGTTATTCCCCTTCCCCCGAAATGATGACGTCACTGAAGTTCCAGCAACTACAGACACCTTTATCTGACAATGTATTAGTCAGCCTTCAATTAAGGTTTTGGTCATCCAAATTCAAAAGTAAAGTTTGACTGTGTAAGCTAGATAAAGTAGTCTGCATTTTTATTGCCTCAGCATGATTTTGTTTGACACAGCTGCCATTTACAGAGGAATTAAGAGATTCATACCGACGTGTTACCACCCGTCCGCAGAGCACTGGTTAGACAACTTGGCCATGCAGGTAGAACGTATTTGACGTAAGCTTATGGCCGCCATGCGCGCAGTGGGTGTAAGAATTTGGACTCTGCAGAATGTAATCCTGTAGGTTGTTTGGGGCAGACAAAGGCATTAAATCATGTTGACAGACACTAAAATTTTAATGGTCTATAGGACGATGTAACTTTAAATTATGTTATGAAAGTTTGGAAACCTCATTAGCCAAAGGTTAAAGAGGCTTGGAGGTCCCTTTATCTCACATAGGTACCGAAACAGGATCTTGACCCCCCGTCCCACCCCCGCCCACACACACGAATCACATAAGGCCTGTAAATTATTAACAGCTAGGTTTTATGAGTGAAAATAATTCCTTATAAAGAAATATTTTGCTACGCTCCTACGGAATATGAGGTCATAAGATGCACCATATTCATCTTATTTATACATAAATCCAGCACCTCGTGTTGCATCTGTCATAGGATATCTATTTCGTTGTCATCTCCAGTATCACCTAAATGAGAATAGTCCATACAACCATACACTGTGCTTGACATACGGCACGTTCTGTTATAGCATGCATCCCGCAAAGAATGTAATGGAGCTATGGGTACAGATATACTTGCCATAGGCAAAAAGCTCTTTACACGCACATTTCAAGGCATGGGTGAATCAGTATATTACCATCAGAGGGATATGTCACAAAACTTAAAAACAATATCTAGAATATTCTATCTTCATCAAACTGATCTAAATCTCACTGTCGATAACATGTGCACATCATCACTGTATAGTAGCATCACTGTATGTCCATCAACCTCGAAACCGACCACTATCGGGCAACGAGGTCTGTGAAACCAGTCTCCACCTTTTCTCACTATCTTTGACGTGGTCAGCCTTGGACACAAGTACAGCACATACCTCAGTCACTAGGCATGACTGGTTCTCAGGGGATGTGCAAGGAGGGAGGGGGAGTCAAACCTGGATGCTGGAGATGTTTCCTGGACTACTCATCGCAAAGATTAATTTGCTAAAGATCAGTTTCTGACCGAAGTTGCCATACTATGACTATAGCCCCTCCTTCCCCCTCGTGGTTATACTATAACCCTTTTAACGCGGGAGGAAAAAAGAGCAGGGGGAGGGAGAGGAGAGGAGTCAAGAGCTCTGATGCCAACTAGCAGAGTTAGTGCCTTAATAATCAAGGGAAAGGGTGAAAGGCTTGACGGAAACTGTTGTACAGACCCCATAGTATGGCCCTTACAATCGTTTGACAAGAGTATTGGATCTAAACAACAGATTACTCCCCTGGGCGCCTTGAATCCAGCTCTTATACAACATAAGCAAGTAAGCTTCAGATAGTATAATTAACTCTCAAAGCAATACAGGTAACCCTCAAAGCGACGCCTCTGTCCAACATCCAATCACACTGTCTAGCCCAACGTTGTCGCACGTTGTCTCTATGTTTGTTCGCATGTTTATCTGTCTGTCTGCTTGTCTTGCGTATCCCTCAGTGTGGTCATGTGTCCAGTTGTAAACTGTATGTCTTGTGAGACACATGCCTTGCAATGAAAAATGCTGACAGACCACAAAAAAAAAATATTATCACGTAGGCTGTGTTTATACCAGACTATGACTATGTCTTACAGACAGACAACCCAATATTACCTGCCTGGAAAAACGTCAACTCTGTAAAGTGACCGCATGGTCAATTGTTCTTCATCCGGTCCCGGGTCTGCCTTTTCCAAACAACTTTTATTTTGCTAACAATAAGTCGTGGTATGGCCCCCTCTCCCCATCTCCCCCACAAGACCCCGTGAGCCCCCCTAGCTGCCTCTCGAAATCATTCCTGAATGCATACTTCCCAATCTCTCGAAAACTCTGTGTTGCTCATTTGCCCCTTCCTCAACTGCGTATCCCTTTCCCATGTCAACGAGAAATATCACAGCTATGCAGAGAGATGAAGACTGTGTGCGTATCTATACTGAAATAGTCGTCTCACATACGCACACACAAACTCTATCCTTCTGTCTATGTCTGTGTCCGTCTGCCTGTCTATTTTAAAACATGCGTCAGCCCAATAACGCGGACAAGCAGCCAGGCAGCCAGGCAAACATTCAAACACTCACAGGCAAAAAGGAGGAGAGTTTCATATTTCTGTTGAATTTCAAAGCCTCACTGCCGCAAATGCGACAGCCAACCATCCTGAACTTAGATGTTTATTTAGGAGACATGAGCGAGCATGTCATACAGGTGAAGGGCACCCAAGTAGATTTCAAAGTCATGGTGAGAAATGCGAGTAAGGGCGATATGAGTTTTCGTCACTTTGCTCGTCAAATGGAAATGTGCGAACGTCTATTTCATCGTTATGGTTACAAGAGAGAGAACGTGGGCAGTTACGAATATTAAGTGTGACGTCCGGTTGTCACACTCGCTCTTTAAGGGCCATCCGTGAACCCGAATAAGTTGCTACACAAGACTCGCGAATCCGGACTCGGTTCCGATTCCTTACCTTAGTTAGAAAAGCGGGGGGAGGGGAGTTGTGGAAAGTGTGGTAGAGGAGGGCGGGGTGTGAAGGAATAAGAGGGACGAGGGTGTGCGTGCGTATTTTCTGTTTTGGAAAGGGATGGAATGTTTACCCTCTAGCCTTAGCTGGAATTCTGGACTCAGAATGACGGCCTCGAAAATGCATAAAGATTACGATTCCGAATCAGATTCCAAATCCACTTGTCACTCACCACTTATTTAAACCTGTCTAGAGTATCAGAGCCTGAACAGAAACGAATGCATGTGGGAGCCGTCTCCGTGCCAGGAACCGGTTCCGAACGAAGAACCGGTTCCCACGAATCGCTGAGTTAGGACTCTGAGTAATCGACTCCATATCGCAAATGTCCAAAAATTATAACACTCGAAGGAGGGAGGAAACTGCAGCATTCAGCACTCAGATGTGTAATTTTGCATAAAAAATTAAATGCGCCCTTGGCGATAAATTGCACATAACAGTGCATTGCAATCTCTGGAAAAGGGTAGTGCCTCCCCTTAAATTATGTGGTCCATGTAAGTTGCTGTAAGAAATAATTCAAGTTCAAGTTTGTTTATTTAGGCCAAAGCCAAGCACATACAATATAATGTCACATCAGTTAAAAAAGAATGAAAGAAAGTGAAAAAAAAAACATCATGTGCATAACTGTCACTTACAAGTAATAACTGACATCTGTGTTTTTTTCTCTCTGTCTCACTCTTTCTGTCTCACTTTCTCACTAACTTTCTCTCTCCCTATCTCACACTCTCTTTCTCCCTCACTCATTCACTCTCCCCGTGTAATCTTAACAGTTTCAATTACAACTTCTACAACATCCCATTAGATCAAACACATCAATGTATTCTTACATGTCTTCCTCTCCAGCTCTGTCACTAGACTAGTAAATGTCAATGAAGCAAGTCATGAAATTCTCTTGGCACAGACTGCTGAAGGAAATAAGATAAAGAGGATAAGTCCCCGTGATGAGCATCGGTTTTCTTGTGTCTAGATGAATGTAATTGATCAAACCTGCATGGCCTACATGGTCTGCATGACGCCTCCTGCACACATCCACTGCAAAGTTACGAATAATACAAATTAATAACCTTACATGTCTCGCCTTTTCATAGATCATTGCCAAAAACCTATGAGCAACTTTTTTCTTTTCGGAGTCGATGGAAGATAAATGAAAATGGACATTTCGAAAACCGGAACTATTTCCTCGCCTGCCACGGTAATAGGTAGACCTTTGTGGTATGACTGTGACAAACACGATTCGAGAAGTAATCACATTATCACAGGTAGAAGTACCCTTGGCAATTCTATTCTCGGGTACCGGGTATTACTTGCACTTCACTACTGGATTACCTGAGTAATTCCTGCGTACTTTTTAGGTATCGACACTCAGAAAGCGGTATTCGTTAAAAATCATCAAGAGTCATATAAAGTCTAGATTTGTGAGTCGGCATGCGACGGTTTTTAGATTTAAAATAAATAAACCGTGGTAATTAGGCAATTCAGTAATACATCATGTAATGTGAAGATGACTTCCCATTTTAAATGCTTCATCTATTGAGCACTCGCCAGTCATCACCAATAATTTACGGCACAAAGACTAACAGAGAGCCTCTTGGGTGCAGAACAAGGGAGTGTTAAGAAAAAGAGCGGAATAATGGAAAAGAGAAGATCCCTCCTCGCTGTACATCTATAATAATGATGCTGTAACTTGAAGACACATTCACTGTTTCAAGTCCGGTAAAGCTCACAACTTTACCGCCGTCGCCTCTGGTGAATATATGGTGACTACTTCTCGGGTAATGGGAAGTAATCATGAGTAACCGGGTAAATGATTACTTTTTAGCCAGGCCTAGTTTATGGGTGGCTCCTCATAATATTGGCCATGTTCAAAATCTCCTTAATCTGCCTTACAAAAAGCTGAGCAGAATAAATCTAGATGCTTTTCAATCACACTGCGCATGAATAGCATTCTTTCCCGAGGCCTCTATTTTGGGGCCTAATATTCAGACCATGGTTTACCAAATTGCGTGAATTCTATGGCTGCTGCCAGCTTTATTTCGGTGCACCTATTTAAACACGACATAATCGGGGGATGAATTTGTAGTTAAACATCTTTACAGCTGGTACCTGTACTTCAAATTAATGGAATTTTGTACTAAACTGATATTTACGTCTCACTGGTACTGTGACTGCATGGGTTTAAGCGTGTGTGTGGTTATAGGTACGTAGTGTTGTGATTGTATGCTTTTTCTTTTTTAGCCAGTGTGCATGTTTGTCTGTGTATATGTCTTTGTGCGCCCTAGTGCTTGAAAGATCAAGAATTATGTGTGTGTGTGTGTGTGTGTGTGTGTGTGTGTGTGTGTGTGTGTTGTGTGTGTGT
Organism: Ellobium chinense; assembly: GCA_033807755.1. Classification (NCBI taxonomy): domain Eukaryota; kingdom Metazoa; phylum Mollusca; class Gastropoda; order Ellobiida; family Ellobiidae; genus Ellobium; species Ellobium chinense. The sequence continues at coordinate 443,317 of JAWQUT010000012.1, read as the reverse complement.
GTGTGTGTGTGTGTGTGTGTGTTTTTGCGAACTGCAAATATGGAAATGTGGAAATGTACTGTTACTGCGTCATGAGCTCTGTCCTTGAGATGGAATTTTGTCCTAGACAGATACTTATGTTCCATTGCTACTGTGACTGCATCGATTTAATAATATATGGTTATAAGTACAGTGTACGTAGTGATATGAATGTATGCTTTCTTTTGTCAATATGCATGTATGCTTTCTTTTGTCAATATGCATGTTTGTATAATTATGTCTTTGTGCCCCCTTGTGACTGAAAGATCAGGAAGTGTGTGTGTGTGTGTGTGTGTGTGTGTGTGTGTGTGTGTGTGTGTGTGTGTGTGTGTGTGTGTGTGTGTGTGTTTGTGCGTGTGCGTGTGCGTGTGCGTGAACTGCGAATATGGAAATGTGGAAATGTACTGTTACTGCGTCATGAGATCTGTCCTTGCATAGATGCAATTTTGTATGAAACAAATATTTATGTTTTACTGGTAGTGTGACTGCATGGGTTTAAGTGTCTGTGTGCTGTTACGGGTATGTGATGATATGAATGCATGCTTTTTTTGGATGGGGGAGGGGAGGGGGAAGTTACGTGTTTGTATATATCTTTATGCCCCCTTGTGATTTAAAGATCAAGAGTTATGTGTGTGTGTGCCAACTCCGGATATGGAAATGTGGAAATGTACTGTTACTTTGTCATGAGCTCTGTCCCTGTATAGACATTTGAGGAATTAGATAGCCACACATCATAGATTGTCGTAAAACAGAATCTTTTACCTTGAAGTGTTCCCTGTGTGTCTGTAACAAATACTGGTGATTGATACTATTCTTTAGTGCATTCAAAATCTAATTCGGCATTACAAACTTGCTGCATACTGAGACCTAAATCACTACAAAATGTCAGGTCTGATCAACATTTTGACACCCACTAACTCACCTGAGCTGTCTAAATATTTGAAGGGATCTGGCAGCAATTCAGTAACCGTCTTCATTCCAGTTCCTTATAAATCCAAGGTAAGCCTAAATGTCAGCCTCCGAAATATAAACTAGGCTTATCTTTCCTTCTTTCTTAGGTATTAATGCGCGACTGTGGAATCTTAGTGGCACCTGTGATTTCAATGAGATTGATAATAACAAAAACCGGTCTGCGCGGGCAGTGACGCAGCTTCGGTACAGTAGCTGATTTTGGTTGTCATGTCCCCGTCCCTATTCTAAACTATCGCAAAATGACTGCAACTCATTTGACTAAAATTGAACAAAAAAATGTGGTTATGTATCCCGGTCATATGCCACACATACTGGTGTCGAGTACTGGGTCTCTGCAAACTCTGAATTCGAAGTGACAAGGCTATGTATGTAGCAACCATAAGGATGAAGAGTTCTCGCCGAACGCTCTCGTGCCTATAGAAATACATAAAGTCTTTCAATGAGAAACGATACAGTAAACGATCCGAGACAAAGTTGTAGGAGGTTACAGGCCTGTAATTGTACTTTCACTTTTTGGTCCTACAACTTAGGGGGTATATTTCATCTCCCTTTTCCCTCTTTTGGCATGCCCTGCTTCCAGTAATAACGGCTCCAGGGGGGAAATTTTGATATCATGGGAATCTGTGTCCATTTTACTTTATTTTACCAGGCACTTTTTAGTCCTGGGCTGGAACTGCCAGGTCAAGGGTGTGCTCAGGCGGAAGAGGAGGGGTTTGGCATTGACCAGTGAAAAATGTAGGGTCTGTTTACAAATAGCAACCAAGCTCAAAATTTCAATGGGCTTGCTAGGGTTGGGTAAGTCTTAAAATTTGGGCCACATAATGGGCTTCAATCTGGTATGGGTCTGGGTGAAAGCTAAAACTTTGGGTTCAGAGGGCAGCTCAAAATGTTAATATAACCCATCGAGGAAAAAAGGGTCCAATCCAAGTACAGGTCTGTAACCAGGAGATGATAATATAATATAATATGTCTACAGAGAGCAGAGGCGGGCACAGAGTTGCGGAAAGATCAGGTTTGTGTAGAAATGCGGAAATTTCAGTTTCGGAGTTTCAATCAAAGGTAAGCACAGTATGATATTTATATGGCTCCTCCATGTTCCCCGACTTATCTTACTCGTGCGAAGCTCTATGAGAGTATATGTGATAGAAAAGTGGAATTTTGGAGGAAGCAGCAGTGCATCTATGGGCCTATCGTTGATCAAAGACCAAAACAAACACAAAAGTCTGTTCTTAAGCTATTATGATAAGATAAACTAAAACATAACTAATAGGCTGGTTTTCTTATTATATTTCTCGTAACGTCTTGATTATAAACGAATACATTTTATTTCCACAGGTGACAAAGCCTGGCTTATTTGGCAGAGTCATCCAAGCCTTTATTCAAGTGCTTTGTGTTTTATCAATGGACTCTCTAAATTTCAGATCAACAAGGCTTGAACCAAACACAGTTGTTCCTCCCCCCCCCCCC
>JAWQUT010000012.1:429375-440849 GCA_033807755.1 Ellobium chinense | reverse complement strand
CCCACCACAAATCCAATCCCTTCCACCTTAAAACCTGTTCTATCCACGCCAGCCTAGGACGAATCACTCATACGTTACCCAAACCAAAATTCAGGCATTATCATCAATTTCTTCACAAAGCGTAAATTTCTAATTGTTTTAAGAGGAGTGCATATACAAATGCCACCTCCGGCCTAATGGTACTCCATATACATGTATTGTGAGGAATATTTTGTGAGTGTGGCAGATATTGCAGTTTCCTTTACTATGTTAGGTGTTACAAAGAATCTAACAAGACATTTTACTATCAAAACAAAGATAATTGAGAGCTTGCGCATTTACGATGAGATCTCTTACCATCGTAAGAATTACATTAATTCTACATGTTGAAAGCTACTATCTCTAGAGGCGCACTCAAAACCGATGCACTTTGAAAAACATGTCATTCACATTTTCCTTAATTCATCTGTCTATAAAATGGGTACCTGGCTACATGCAGTGAAATATTTTGTCAGAATGCTAGTGATGAGCGCCTGTAAATGGCAGCGGTATCCCATGAAGTTGAGAACGTCCTTGCGAGATATGACCTGCTGTAGTAATAATAATGTGAAGTCTTGCTGGCGACATCAGCCTGGACACAAGACTTATAAGCTACATTTCTATTATTATCCCGCTGACAGGTGCACTCCATTCATCCCCACCCCTTTACTATCCCCTATAGTCCGTATAAAGCGCAAACAGGTTGGCATACATGTTAGTAGACCTCATGCTTAATGTATAGCACCTTTGCCTATCGGCGCCTCATGAAAAGCGACTGTTTGTTCAATGACGTAGATCTACATTACTTAACAAAGTTAAAACCGTTCAGCCTTTCAACTGAAACTCCACCCTGCTGCTATGGAAAACGCGCATCCTCCTAAGAGACACTGCATAGGTAAACAATGGCATAAAAGAGACGAAAAAAAAAAACCTGCTGAGCGGCATGGTTCTGCACAGACTTTTAAAACGACACGACAGACAGTTTTTAATGACAGGTTGACAGAAGGTAGGACCAGTACTCCTCCACTGTTTGAATGCCAGGAATGGGAGCAAGTCTATAGTTTTGTAGGTCCACTTGGCAGGAATGGTCAACCGCAAATTTCAATAGACTTCAACAGACCATTTTGATAATTGGCTCCGTGGGCGGTTTGAGAAGGAGAGGGGAGGTATGCAGCTATACCCCTTGCTAACACACATCTTCGTAGATCTGTCCTTCAAAGTGGTGCATCAGGCAAGCCGGTCACGCGGTCTACGGAAGCCCGCTTTTGTTATAGTTTGTTTTTTTGAAGATACAGTCAAGGGCAAGTTGACATGAGGAAACTAGACACTGCTGGGCCTTAGCGGTGTTTTTAGGTATGGCAATGTTCAGCCTTCATGCTGTAAGTATTGCAAATATCGATTATACTTCGAATGTCACAATCAATACAAGATAGGATTTCGATTCCGTTCCATATCCTTCGATATCTTTCGTTATCGTTCGAGAATTGCCGCAAGGAGAAGCAATCTATCTCAAAATGATATCGAATTTCTAAGGCTTCAAATTGCCGGGTATCGAAAATATTGATACTCAGAGACGATACGACCCGCCACTAGACCTCGATGAACCTTGGGACGTGTTTTTGGCAGTTGCTAGCGACGCAAAGGGAGAAGAAAGGACTATTCAAGTGACCGTTCAAGGAGAAAGGTAGGAGGAGAGGCTGTATAGTTAACCCAGCACATGTAGACTATAATATAGACCTGGCATATAGGACAAGTGAAGCCATCCTTCATTTTAAGCTTGAAATGCCACGTCTGAGTTTCGGTGTCTTAAGGTTGAAAGGTTAATTCCTGCTGCTGGTTCACCAGGTTATGTTCTTCTATCACGATCCTACTTACACCGTCCTTTATCTCCAATAACTTACACAGTTAAGGACACGCTCAATGCCTTCCCCTCCCTCCTCTCTCCCTTCCTCCTCAGCTTCCCAGCGCCCATTCTGTATAACTAAGTACTGTTTTAAATTTTACCTTGTATTGATATGACGATGCGCAATAAGCTTAGGCTCAGACACGTTTACCCTCCTATTTTCTTTCAGGGCTGAGGTTTGCGGAAGGAGCAGTAGTGGCGATCATGCCGCCTTGAAACCATGGGCTATCATGTAGCTTGTAAATCATATGGAGATCTTAAATTCATCATCATCATCAATGCCTGTCACCCCCAGCAGGGTATAGGTCACGTACAAGCGAATTCCATCTTTCCCTCTCTTGGGCCATCTTTCCAAGCTCGTTCCAAGTGAGCTTCATCTCTCGCATGACCCTTTCCGTGCATCGTTTCCATGTCTCTTGTGGCCTACCCCTGCCTCGTGTTCCTTGTGGGTTCCATTGCAGTGATTGCCTGGTGATGTTTCCACTAGGTTTTCGGATCTTAAATTAGCGGTATGTTATTAAAACAGTAACAGAAACATAAGAAAGCATTCAGGGTTAAGGCCAAATGTCTTGCTAGGTTTATTCCCCCAACACCTTTTGAAAAATACCGGAAAGTCTCCTGTCTCCATCTACAAGTCGCAGCTCTGTGAGCCGCGACGTAACCGATACTGTGACGTCAAGAGCTGATACGGCCTTTTTTTCGTGAATTCGTGCTCGAATCAAAAGCATAGCGACGTTCAAGCCTCATTTCTTCATGAAAAAGAGTTAAGAGCAAATATGGGATTAAGTTTCCGGAACCTCCGAGACCCTCGCTACGTACAGAGATAATATCTTCCAACCAGGACGTGTCACACGTAATATTTCTACTAACCGGACACATAACTTTTTTGTCATAGATAAAATCCTTAATAATGATTGAACCTTGTCGAACGTTATACATTTTAAAAAAATGTAACACTAACAGCCATTTCCCGTGTTCCAGATACTTCACCCACTCCCTTCACCCACTCAAAACAAGAAGTGCGAAATCCAGTACTCCACATAATTATTATAGTATACAGCAGCTTTATCAAACGTTCGCGCAGGATTTATATATAAATAGCATCAGTTTTCATGGAGATACATGTACTGTGCAGAGCGGTGCAGCCATAATGATGAAAATAGGGAACAGAGAATGACGATAAGGAGAAGACAATGATTAAGAAAAGGAGTACATTTCACAACTTCATAAAAACGTAAATTGATAAATCGACATGTCTTTAAAAAAAAGCTAAATAACATATCAGGAAAAAATAATCTAGTGATCTGAAATGTTTCATACAGACAAAGTTGTTTACATTTATTTGTTCCTACCACATGTATCTTTTGACCCCAGCAAAAGAGGGCAAAAAGTCCTTTCAGCCGTGGGCGCATTCCAGATTAAGGTTACTGTATTGTCTCAGGAGCTTTGAGGGAGCAACGGGCTAAGAAAATATTATTTATCACTGAGGCAAGACAGCGTGGCACATTTTTTTTCCTGGGAGGCTCAGAGTTGGTTTGCTGAAGTTGCAAGGATGCACAGAGCCGTGGTTGTAAGTAACTGAATGTACATATAATAAACAAGACTAACACCCCATTTTACAAATGGGCAGGCAGGCAACACACCAGCGACGAAAGAATACCTAGCGCACCGAAAGGCATCATAGACGAATGCATTAGACTCCGTGAAAAAGTTGGACGATTGGCGAATACGGCGGATTAAAAAGATCTATCGGAGATTGTATTTCGTTGCTATACACATTCTTTTTTTTAAAAAAAGGGTAAAAAAAAAATAAAGAGGACTGATGTGTATAGTTACTTCTTATGTATTTTTCTACGAATTTATGTGAAAACCGCATGTTTTTACGTTACGTAGTTCTCAAGAAATCTGTGACACAAATTTGGCTGAAGCGTTTTATTAATATAGATAAAGAAATAATGAATGAATAAATACATACATAAATAAACAAATAAATGTTTTGAACGCAATAAGTAACGCCTTGATGCTTTCAAATAAGTCTAGAGAGGTTTATAACTTCTTTTTTATCAGAATCTTAAAATTTATGTATCAGATCTGATACGCTGGGTATTGGAGGATAAGCAGAGAGACTGTTCAGTTGAATGAGTTCCAACAGTATTTCCCTCCGCAGTCTGGTCAGTCTGCTACTTTCTAGCAATCACAGTGTTCGAGACTCTCACATAGGCTTTCCTATATTGTTTGGTAATAGGCTGGGCCTCGTGGTGCCCAGAGATCTAGCCACCCTTATGAGTGCTTAGGTCTGCTCTTTCCCGTTTGTTACTCATGTGACCCACCCTGCCTTTCTTTGTATCGGGATGGTTTCTCTGATGTATTTAGGCCATTTTTTTATGGGGCCAACTTTTCATCCACTGTCAGATCCCACATGTTGTCTCGCAGCAAGTCACCAAGAGGATGACACGTTTTATAACGACGCATAAGTCAAGATTTGACAGATCGAATCATTGCTCAGACACAGGGATTCAAAATTACTTTGAAATGCGTTGCAACATAATACATTCTTAAGCATTAATGAATTGAAAATCACAATATACATACGACAGCAAAACGATGTAGAAGCATTCGTTGGTGCTGCAAGAAGTTACGAATGCTTAATCCCAGTGCACACTCCAGACTGGACACTTTGAAAATTTTCATGAGATATCTCTTGGACTCCACAATAGACATTTTACTGTAATTGAAACTTTCCGGATAGGGTCAGAATCTACGATCGTATACCACAAAGCAGGAAGTGGTCTATGGATAAAATAAAATCACTAAGATCACTCGACTAGTATGTAAGGGAAATGATATCAATTTTCTAATCAGATGTCATCGCGAAAGGTTGCGTCCCTTGAATATTTTGTTCTTCCAGCGCTCGCTTTCCAGGACTATACGTTCCTATCGATTGTTAACAGGCAGTTGTAACATGAGTAAGGAATATTTTTAACCTTGCGCTATCCGATCTTTACATCTTTACCTGCAAATGGTCGTGGACACTGTCTTGACTGAGATGGATTTGTTTTCATATTCCAAGCACCAGACGCTTTTATATCAATTGTCTTAACCGCAACGTTCAGGGTGACAGTAAATTCCTCTGCAAAGTTTCTAGGCAGTATGAACAATTTAAATCGCGAAATTCGGAAAAAAAATTGCCCTCCTTTGTGAAATGCGTGATTGAGAATTCAAATTAATGAAGTTTTCCACCATGCCTCTCCTCTTATACATCGGGCAAAGTTTTGGAGCAACGCAGTCGTTTTTTTTTTTTTTTCTGCTTTNAACTTTTTTTTTTTTTTTTTTTGTTCTGCTTTCTCGCCATTTTTTGAGGTTGGCGACAGAGAGGTCTCAAAAACAAAGTTGAGTGTCTCAAGTATCTACTCTACACAAGACACGCATGTCCAACAGGATACTGTTATGCATGTCGGCCACATGCTTAGAAATGCATACAGTGAGCAAAGTCGTGGACGAATATTCAATTGCCCACGTCATTAGGCAATTATGTTTGTGTATATGAGTGCACGTGAAGATGAAGCTTCCTTTCTCATCACATCACCCCTTCTCTCGCTCCCCCCCCCCCCCCNCAACAACAACAACAACAACAACAAAACAACAACAACAACAACAAACCACCCAATCACGTGACCCATTTCTAGCTAGGTCACTGACACAGTCAGTCTAAGCTGAACGAGATATTTTTCTTATCTGTCAAAGTATAGGCCTATATCAATAGTAATGGGGAATGATAATGATTATAGCTTATCTAGCCCTCATGGAGAAGCTGTCATCAGTGTTTCTGAAAGAAAGGGCTTAAGGAAACTTTATAAACGCCTCAGGCCTCTATCAACAAAGTTTTAGTAATTTTTTTTTCATTTTGGTCTTCGACTTTCACAGTGCCTGCTAACCGTGGGCTCTTCCCCAGCCCCCAGTCCTGGTCAACGCTTACCTTCTCCGAAACGAAGACGGTAGTACGGAAATCATACCACCGATTGTACCGCAGAAATAATCAAAACTGGATTAGACTAGATTCAGTCAGGTGATCTACATACGAAACGAGCTTTTCAATTTTAATGATAGATTAGAGATAGGGCCTAAGGGCTGGAAGCAAGACACCGTAGTGTAGATGTGATGAGAGCGTATGTAAGCGAGAGGTTTGAAGTGTAGGGTAGGGGATGGGGCAAAAATGGAACAGTTTACATCAAAACAGAGGTTTGAACCATATCTCTGTGTTCAGATTTTTCACCCTCACTTTGAAATATTACACTAAGCAAAATAATTGTCTCATATTTCATCGAAATCACATTACAACCGTTATGGTTTTCTTTCGAGGTGAAATATACGGTGTATTTTCCACTAGTGGGGTAGCCCTGCCAATGATGCTGTAGAATACCTAATAATTCTGAGATCTGATAATGTTACCGCAAAGCAAAGGGAAATATTACGCTCTAATAGCCCGCGCAGAAATCGTGCAGAGAATGTGGAACATTCCGCCATGATGGACCTTTTGGTTATCCCTGATGCCTCCCGCCACCGGCACCATTAACCACCTGCCAGGATTCTGCCAGCCCGCCTAACTCAGACCAATGATGGGGCTCCGTTTGGGTCAGGTTCCAGAGATAATGTGCGATATGTTGGCGGGAACGCGGAGATAGTTACTCATTGCGATTCCGCGACTGCGTGTATATTTTTTTCGACTGTCTCATCAAACTACGTAGCGGTAATTATCTCTTTGCACCTCCTATTCAGTCATAAATAAAGAAATATTACCGTCATTACATGCGATTATGGATACAAAAGACCATTATCATATCGTCACTCATGACCGTTGGCAGTTTCGTTTTATTATATTAATCCCCTGCCCTGGCCTGTAAACGAATCGGCGTTTTGGTGCACGCCATACAACCGAACATATTGCATTACAGACATACTGTAGGTGCCGTCGTGGTCGTGATGATACATTTACAAGAATCTCCTGCCCATACCTATAAAACCAGACACTACTCCTTTGCTGATGAAGACTAGTGAGGTTCTTCACTATATAAAATATGAAGGTCACCAGAATGTCTCAGAATTTAAACGGGATCGCTGCAATAAAATAAATAAATAAATAAATATATTTATGCCTCTTAAATAACTCTTTAATACCAAGGATTAAATTAGTTACAGAAAAAATAAAATTTCAAATACCTATACAAAATATTCTTATATTTGAGAACGTCCCTGCAGACATCACTATCATCATCATCATTATCGTCATCATATTAAAAAACATTAAAAAAAAACCCTCTCAAAACCTTTTTCAGGGAACATAAAAATAATGAGTAAAGAATGGTCACACGAACACACATCACGGCATAACACATAGGCAGACGATGATCTTCATCATCATTATCATCATCATCATCACCATCGTCGTCATCATGATCATCATCATCATCACTGTGGGAAAAAAAATCACCACAAATGTAGCACAGTTTTAAAAACTGTAATATCCACTGGACTATGGATCCATTTTCTAAACACACAGGTTCCCTCTTCAGGCACGATCAACAAAATAACCAGAAATACACTTTACACACTACCTTTGACACCAGCAGTGAACACGGATCATTATCATCATCTTCATCATTGTACCATCGTCACTAGCCTCACCGTTGGTATCACCATCATGTGCAATATCGCCTCCATCACCACTACAAGGACGCGTGTAGCGCACGTGAATGTGTGAATATTACCACCATGTTCCACCATACTCTTAGAATCTAACATAGCATCAATAGAAAACACAAAAACGCACGGCTCTATAAATATCTTCGGAGTGGCCAGTGTTACCAGTGTCGAGATATAAACGGCGGCAGTTTGTTTAGAGTAATGTTATTAAGTTAGCCTGACTAGAGATAGCAGGAAGTCCGGCAGTCTAGTGCATTACACACCACGACTCTGTTGTTTGGATGTTCGAACGTTTTCGTCACACATGCTACAGTGTGAGCACCCCGCGTGCATAGGCCACCTCGACTCAAAGGCACACAGACTGGACGCGTATTCGGTTTGTTTACACCCGAGTAACTGGAGTGGTGAGGCATAGACTAGCAATAGTCCAAGAGGTACAGTAGTACCGTATCTGCTGGTTCATCACCTCTCACCTTAATATTCCTTGTGGATGTTACGCAACAGGCAGTTTACTGTAGGAGCACCGCTGGCTTCTGTCAGGGAAACATTACAGTAAGTGTTCTAGATTTAGATCTAATATGAATGGAAGACAGCTCATCTTTTGAAATCCGTGTCGTTAAGTGTATTATATAGAGATCTATTATTGTATTGTGCTTGATGATTCTTGTCTTCGTCTATCTGTTTCAAGTTATCCTGTCTAACACTGGTCTTCCTGCTTCCTAGGAGCGAGCTTAACTTAAAACGCTAACCCTGTCCTGATGTATTGACTTGAACCCCAGGCCATTACTGAAGTTTTCAATTTCTATTTGGCCTTTGGCATCGTGAAACTGTTCTCTAACTAGAGTACCTAATCAAACTCTTGGTTATGATCTGAAAAATTTCAGCAGTCTGATCCGATGAATAATTTCAGCAAATCTACATTTTTTAAAAGCGTATGTGTCTTCATAATCGGAGTTACGTGTCTTTTCCTTCACGAGTGGCGGAAATGGGTGGGTGGGACAAGGGAACCGCCCCAGAATCCTCCTTTCTCGTCTTCGGGCCTGTTTACGGTAGCTGCCATTTGAGCTCTTGGGCTTTCCCACCCTTTCTACCAAACACCTCCATTTCTTTCACGGGTTTCAAGATTTGCGCTTTCATTTCTGGAACCATTTCACTGCTCACATTCAGAAGCAGCTAGATCTAGATCTAGCCTATTTTTTTTTACATGACTTTGCGATAAAGCAGAGAGGGAGGGAGGGAGGGAGGGAGGAGAGAACAGGAAATCTTTGCCAGGTATCCTGATGTAAAAGTACCGTATACATACTAAACAGATTGCTTTTCCTCTCAGTGGCTGCCTCCTCCTACACACATCCGCACGTGAGATCGTGTGTAGGATCTAGGGCGCACGTGCAGCCTCGAGTCACGTAAACATTTGACACATGGTGTCAGTTTAGTTCCTCATTGATGTCTTGGTCTGATTGAGTGGAATTGTGCAGTAAACACCGACACAGCTGTTCACTATCGAGACTTCCTTACACAGTAAGTTAAGTAAGTTAAACATTTCTTCTAGTAAGTTAACAAGTACGTGGTCGAAAGAGCTCGCATGGATCCAACTGACCTCGCACCCATTAAATACATGTGCTGATAAATTGAAGCTGACCAGTTTAGCCAACTCACATAGATCGAGTCACAGATCGAACCAGCCATCGACCACTGAAGCAACTGAGCCTGCAAGGAGTGGTTAAGTAAGCAACCAAACAATTGAATAGCCCTGTAAGTCACTAGCCAGAACTCTCATTTTGGTCACGACACTTCACGACAATAATGTTGTCAATATAGAGCTGTAATGCCATCAATCTCAAATGTGAGTCACCTGTTGAGAAAGGAAGTTTTAAAAATAAAATCGATGTGGTCCATCTACCACCATCAGTATTCTATCCGTGATATCATGCGTCAACATTAGTTATTGGTTAGCTCAGGAGGTTAAAAAAAAATCGATGTGGTCATTCTACCACCTTAAGTGTTCTAGCCGTGATGTCATGGGTCACCATTAGTTGCTGGTTAGCTCAGGAGTCTAAAAAAAATCGATGTGATCTATCTACCACCATCAGTGTTTTAGCCGTGATATCATGGGTCACCATTAAGTGTTGGTTAGCTCACATGACCACTGTTGCACAGCAGGGACACTAAGTGGAAGATCGGAGTATACATGTATGTTGTTGAGGAGGGAGATAATGTTAATACGGTGGTGATACACGCATAGAGGCAACTCTCATCAAGAAGGAGAAGAGTGGGGGAGGGTTTGAGGGACAGGGATGGGAGAACGCAGATTTCTTTTGAAGGAGGAGGGGTCATTATCATAGTCCAGAAGGCTCCTTTAGTCAGCACCACTGTGCCCATGAGCCTCTTTTCTTTTCAGCGGCATGTGAGCAGCAAGGATCCAGGGTCCATCTTGCATCAGCTTTTAAAGCTTCTCAGAGTTTAATTATTTTAATATATTTAGCACTATAACCATACTATGGCTGTTCTACACTGTTCTACAGACAGTATACCATACAGTCGATGAACAGATGTTTAATTGCCTGTTTGATGGAAGTTCTGGCTATATTTCAGTGGGGTCAGAAGTTTTACAGTAACCTTCCGTGAGTGCCTTTATCGGATAATATGTCTGTTGCGAAAGTACACCTTTTACTACAAAAAAGCCACTCGCATCTATACCTACATCTATACTTTATTCTCTTTACTTCTGACCATTCCTGGCCGAAGCTTTGTGTTTTCTGCAACCACATGTTCAGTGCTCGATTCGTTCTCCATTTCAAGCCTCACTCCTGTCAACATTCTCTATCCCTCCCCACCCTTTCCCCAAAGCCCAGTGCATAGTGCACATTACGACCCTGTAGAGTGTGCATCAGCACGCGCTGGACCCAGCGGCCAGTGAGTAAGCTTGGCAGTCAATAACCACAGTTCCCAACAAAGGACAAGGCCCTCTAGACACTCTTAATCAACGGAGATAAGCGTGGCGCAAACGCAAAGGCCAGCTCACGCATATACGCGCACTCACTCACGCAGGCGCGCGCATGCAAAAGAAAACACTGTGGGCAGCATGCTCAGTCCGGCATTGGAATCAAAACAGCCGTACGCTGGAGCACTCGACCACTCAACCAGGCAGGGACAACAAACTATCCAGATGTGCTGATAGTGCTGGAGAAGACCCTAGACCTGCTCTCCTGACAGGGTCTAAATCTGGCTCTCTCCCCATTCTCTCCCCTTCTCGGTGTAAGAGCACACTTACCCATAGTGGTTGTTTGTGAAACAATGTAGTTATTTATGTAGCGGGCGAAACAGTATAAGAAAAAAAACAAAACGGTGGTTTACAATTACAAGTGAGTTGTGGACCGGATGCAGTCTAGCACTTCCTCCTGTTTCTGCTTCTCTTGTAGACAAAACATGGCGCTAATTTCTCTCTTCCGGTTTTTAAAATTATCACAACAGAGCCAGCTAGGACCTCCCTGTCTCTGTCGCTGTCTCTTCCTCTCGCTTTCCCTCTCTTATTTTTTTTTCACTATGTTAAGATCCCTCGACTTTTGACCCTTCCTCTCCTGTTCTGAGTCAGTTTGGGAAAGAGGGCGAGAGACTCACCGTTTTCTTTATACTGCAACAGAACAACAGTAGTACAGGGCCCAGTTTTTCATGAGGTTGTTACAAACAGAACGAAAATGAAAATCAGTGTTTGGTGGGCCCAGTGCCATTTTTATCTCTTCATAAGGGGCTCCGCGGCATATACGGCCCCACGGTCTCGCACTATGTTAAATCTTGTTGTAGCATTTTATTAAACATTATGCCACTCAGCCCTCCTACTGGTAGGGGAGGGGAG
>JAWQUT010000012.1:393677-421440 GCA_033807755.1 Ellobium chinense | reverse complement strand
GCGTAGTGTTAAGGCCAAGATGGTGGCATTCTCCAGCAGCAGCCTCGCAGATTGTATGATTAAAGCAAGCTTAGGCTTATCGACTTATCGGTGAAAGGTGATAATAGCCTCCTCAAATGGTTGGAAGTTAAGAGTTATCAAATTTATTTACCAAGCCGCCCCATTTTCTACCTTCTCATCTTCTCTCTTCTGTCTGTCCCACTTCCTGTTTTCTGCTCTGCGCAGAGGGATCGCATATTTGAAATGAAATTTATTCATATTCACTTCATCCTTGAGCCGAAGTTCGTGTTTGAAGAATCTATCAATTAATGCTCGAATCCAACAAATTTATGCTCTCCCTTTGATTCGTAAATTCGATTTTCACTTTCAAATCCATGCGAATCAGAGTCCCAGTTTCTTACATTTTATTGGTTGGTCCTGTGATCAGAATCTAATGTCGAAATTCTAGAAATAGAGTCGGATTCATCTTTGAAGAATTCGGGTTTGCGAATCTACGAGTCTCAGATTTGTGCTCTCTCGTACCTGCTGCCAAAAATTCTTATTTATACTAAAAACTACTCATGATGTTCTCTGCCACTCTTGTTTCATGCTGCAGCTTTCCCTTCTGTAACTCAAGTGCGGTTTCCTAAAACGGAACTCCACTTTTTTTCTTTTGTGCCGATAATTGATTAGATCTAGCTTAATTGACATTTCCGTAGATTGTATTTAAAAAATGTTAATCATTGTTTACAAAAAAAAAAAAAAAAAGGNAAAAAAAAAAAAAAAAAAAGGTGAGGCTGATTTCTGAATTTCTTCAGAAGTTACAAACTTTTGAGATAGATTCTACATTTTTTTAATACAGTTTAAAGCAGCAGTCGGTGAAATGGAAAGTTTTGCAGTGCAATGTAGTGGTTTCAAATACTTCAGCACACATTCTGTTGAAATGCTGTAAGCGGACTGAGGTATACTATTCTACTCATGTGTGTGATGGGTTATCGCTTTAAAAAAAAAAAATTCGAGGAAATTTTCCGAATTTGCCATTTGCATTAGTTGACAATATTTCCTCGCCAGATTTTTATGGATTGACTTTGACCCGAGGGGCGGGGTGGTGGTTGGGGTGGGGATCTTGATTGTCATTAAGCGTGTATTCATTATCGGTGCTTTCTTTAGGAATACGCCCTCGACTTCATGTTTTTGGAGGATATGGTTACATTTTGGGCACGAGGAAATTCGGATTTATTTTTTTGATGTAGACTTTGTACCTATAATATGGCCGTAGTACTCGTCAGTATTAGTATTGCAAAGAGCAGGATGTGTTCCTGATCCGACATATTCTCCAGGTGTCTTGTTCAAAGAATGGGTGTATATATATGGAAAACCTCACATACACCCCTCCCTCCTCCACCGAAGAAAAAATAAAGGTAGTAAATATAAATATTGTAGTAAATTTCTTCCATTTATTTCAAAACTTATGAGATCACACGGAGTTCTGGAAAACCCGCTCTTCGTCACATTTTTCGCATTCACGCGATGTAGGCCTAAGTCTGTCTTGGTGTGGGAAGTCCCCACGTTTCTCATCTCTTTCTTCACTCCCTCACATTATCACCGGGGAAGGGGGGGGGGGCGGCCGCTCTTCCTTTGTCTTTAACGCCGTCATTACCCTTGTATCAAAGCCCCGACATCTGAGCTGTGCGCATCTACCATTCTTCTTATCCGCCTGTCCCCGACTTTCCTCCGCCCCTGTGGTCGTATATTATTCTTAATCCTTGTATTCACGTATTGCAGTGTATTCAATAAGGATTATGCATATTTATTGCCACTGGACTACACATGATTTGATATAGTGTAAATATGATCAGTAAGCTATGATTATATGAGGTTCCCTCAGATGCCTGAAAAGACGACACTAAGCACGTTTTCACAAAGTTATGAAAGAAAGATTCAGCACTGCATTTAAGATAAATTTCTCATTGCAAGTACAAGAATCAAGCATCTTGTGAAAGGATCAAAGTACGTATAATGGTAAATACGTCAGAATCATAATCTCCTCCTTCCCCCAGCCACCGAGGAAAAATATCATACGCGCACACACGCATGCATAAATAAGTTGACACAGTCATGCACGCGCATAAGCATACCAACACGCATACAATTATAAAAAAAACAAAACAACAATACAAAGCATTCACATGCATTCAATATAGCTTGCCATGGTCCTGACTTTGGTGTGTGTGTGTGTGTATCTGTGTGTGTGTGAATGTGTGTGTGTGTATGTATATGTGTGTGTGTGTGTGTGTGTGTGTGTGTGTGTGTGTGTGTGTGTGTGTGTGTGTGTGTGTGTCTGTGTCTGTGTGTGTGAGTGTGTGCTGTGCTCGCATATGTGTGTGTTAAGTGAGTAACAATGGGAAATTTTGTCGCCCTCATCACTCGCTGGCGCCCACACCCTTCCAGTAATGGCCGTAATGGCGGTTCTAATAAGATATTATTATGAAGAGGTCAACTGACATCGGGGTTATTATTCTGGCTACTTTACGGCTACAGAATGTCACGCTACGGTACTGAACTGTGTGCCGATGTGTGTGATGACATTTTGTAGGTCGGCCACGGCCCTGCAACTGAGGACCGTAATTGCCCCTATCTTGCAAGCGACTCTGAGGCCCGAGACCAGCGAAAGTAGTGCCAGTAGTAATGTTAGCAGAATCAGAAAGGAGGATATTTTAGTTTTTTTTTTGTCGTCGGAAGTGTTAAACATTTGGGGGAAGGGGGACAGGGGAGGGGAGAAGAGGGGAGGGGGAGGGTGAAGGAGGGGAAGGAGGGACCGGGGAATTGGGAGGGGGAGGGAGGGGACATGAAAAGAAAGTTATGACCCTGCTACGACTAGGATATATACAGTATAAATACAAACTATGAGAATATATCAACTTCTGTTCTCCTAACATGTTGGAAAAAGCAGGGATTTAGGATAACTTTTGAGCAAGAGGTGATTTAAGAGTTATGCCTATGCCTTTGTTGCTTGTATTCACTACATCTGTGCTTTGTATTTTTGTATATTGGGTTGGGGAGAGGTGGGGTGGGGGAGGAGGGAGGCAAGTGTGCCTCCCTAAGCAACAAAATGTTTTTGGAAACCTGTGACAGGATCTGAAAATATGTGTGTGTGTGTGTGTGTGTGTGTGTGTGTGTTGTGTGTGTGTGTGTGTGTGTGTGTGTGTGTGTGTGTGTGTGTGTGTGTATGCGCGCACACGTTCCTGTGTGTGTTTCCGCGCGCGCGTGTGTGTGTGTGTGTGTGTGTGAGAGAGAGTGAGTGAGTGCGCGCGCGCGTGTGTATGTGTGCGTGGAAAGGGGGAGGGGTAATAACTTCCAGAAGAAATATATAAACAATAGACACACTCGGTTTAATCTCAAATTATGTGATTAAGCCTAACTGTAGGCGTCAGAATGTCATTGTACTCGATGTCCATCTTCAAGCTCTTTAAAAGTATTACAGTAGTCAGGTACAGCGTTATGTTCAATGTGTCAGCACAGAGTAATCAATAATAACGCTACAGGTTACAGCTCTTATAATTAACAACACGAGGGTGTCTAGACTAATAGTACATTATTTTAACCTAGCGGATGGGATGCTTACTGTTAGCGTGTGGTAGCGTGTGGTAGATAAAGTTAGATAGAAAGAGAGAGAGAGGGGAGAGGGAGAGGACAGAGAGAGAGGCAAAGAGATAGCAGAGACAGATAAGAGGCAGGGTTACATTTCATCACAGAGGTTGAAGGAGTAAGAAAGAGTAGTCTATAGTAAATGTGCGTAAGAGAGAGATATATAGTAAATATGCGTGAGAGAGAGAGAGCGGGCGCGCGCAAGAGAGAGAGAGAGAGAGATGGGAGAGGGAGAAAGAGAGAGAGGACACAGAGAGACGCAGATAGCAGAGACATAGAGACAGAGAGGCAGGGTTATATTTCGTCATAAAGATTGAAGGAGTAAGATAGAGTATAGTAAATGTGCGTAAGAGAGAGAGAGAGAGAGAGAAGAGAAGAGAGAGAGAGAGAGAGAGAGAGAGAGAGAGAGAGAGAGAGAGATCTAACCAGATCAGACAGGACAAGAGGGACTAACAGCAAAAGAATACTAGTCACATCTTCATGTCCTTGTACATATGTCATGAAAAAATGACAGCTTCAGCAGATTAACACGGTTGATGATAGGAGAGGCGTCTGTGTAATATTATATGATAACATGAAAGGCAATAAAATATTTAGGTAATATGAGTGAGATATCATCTTGTTTATTATCAGGCAGTTCATTGAAATCATGCCAAAGTGCCTTTGCGCCAATACATTTTGGCCTCGTCTGTATTATGAGAATGGGATGTCTTGATGCACGTCTTCTGTCTTCATTAGTTCATTAGTTTACTGGGAAGTAATCTCCCTTTGAATATAATCATACTTATCCTCAACATCATCGTTATTATCACTGGTGTATATATAAACAAATAGTTGACTTAATTCAAAATCCAATAAGTAAATTTAACTAACAGCTATTGTACCAACTTTCAGTCATGTAACATTTCAATTTAAGTTCAGTATTAAATGAAACTTTTTGTGTCCACCCTTTATGTTTATTCATACTTAGGTAGAACACTGAAAGATGCAGGGTGTCCTTTGAAAGGCATGGGACCCTGGGGCAATTGCCCATCTGCTCACATTGGAATGTTTTAATAGAACTTTGAATGCTCTTCATCACCACCACGAGTGTAGTCATATTTAACCCTCAGTGGGAAGCAGCCTGAGAAATCAATATCATTTCCCAGCCAACAGGAAAGGTGATGAGGGAGAACAAACAGAATGGGCAGCAGCTAAAACAACATGCACAGTATAATGCAGCTGCCACCATGTGCAGTAACTGTGATTGTGGAGTTCATTACATACAACATTACATTTTCCTGTGGTGTGAAAACAAGGAAGATTTCTTCCATACATTCTTCATATAGTTTTCTGGTAAAACTATATATGCGATTAACATGGTACAGGACCCTGAGGCTAAAAATTGCCTGAGCATCTCAGTGATGAAAAATAAACATATGACAATGACTCCATATATTCAGGTACTTGAAAGGTGTGGTGCCTATTAGTTCCTTTCATAGGGATGTGGGGTCTTAGAGCAATTTTGCCTCAATGGATAGAAAAGTGAGGAAAAAAAATACTCTCAAAAACATGAAAATTGTCCTTTTATTTACCCCATGGGGAAATTGTTTTACAATGCTTTACTGTGTTATTCATCTCATACATAATACAGATAGACATAGTGAACTAATGTATGCATCATACATGCAATATAAATAAATCCACACTATTACAAAAAAAAATCCAAAACAAAGTCATTGCTAGTCAGCATGGTGCAGCACCTTGTTTCCCCCAGCACAAAAGCCAGGTACTAATTTAATCTTGAGTAGAGTGGAGAAATATGGAGTGAAGTATGTGGTTTTCCTCAAGAACACCACAGTGCAAACCACCCAGCCTAATAGTTGAAACCACACATTCACACTTGATAGTCTTCAGTTCATGAAAATGACTCACAAAGCCATGTGAGCACACTGCCTCCTATTCATTTCTGGATTCATATTATGTTAGTCACTGCATCTGTTGTCTATTGTCCCTCCAAGTTTCATTGTTTTAATGCCTCTACAATTGCCCCTAATATTCACAATAATTTATTATGCCTTCTGAATATTTATACCACAGTGTTCTTTGTATTGTCATTCCAGTGCTTGGCAGTATCAACTGCATCCGCCGAGCCTGTAACAAGGAGGAGAGTCCCATTGTGTGTAACCAGTCCCTGATTCTCATCTCCGATGTCACTAACATGCTACTAGAACGAGATCTTCTTGCCTTTGAGAATATGAAGCGGGCATGCATGGGCAGGGGGTCATGTGACCCTTCAAGGGTATGCAACCATGAGGACAGGCGCATGCTTGTTATCCATTACTTTTGTGTTAATGGTGAGTATGGATGGATAAGCTTGGTCTGAACTGATTCTACGCATTTCTAGATCCTTAAAGAGAAGTAATACTTTTATCAACATCTTGAACATCCCTTTGATGATCTATGTTCTGGACTAGCATGCACTCCTGTTCTATGAATTGGACACGAGATTACTATAGCAGATAAGGTGCTTGCTGGCTNGTGCATTGACACCTTCTTGTCGCCAGACTCAGGACAAACTCGAGTTTGACGGTGTTGTAGAGCACAAAATGTTTGATCTCCGTGGTCTCCCTCATTGGCCACCTCGCAATAACCCAGCAGACAATAATGAGCAGGATGGCATGGTCAGGGTAGACCGTTCATCCACATGACATGTTCTCTGATCTAACCGAAATCCACCAGACAGGCGCAATCAAGGCGTGGGGGGAGGAGACTACACCATGGCTTTCGGCGCAGTATCATAGCGGAGGGGCGAAGGCGGTGATGCGTAGCGTGGGATGAAGGGGGACAAGGGGAGGGGGAGGTGGAGAGGAAAGGCTTATCACACCTATTTCGGGGTGACAGCTGTCACTCAGTCAACCGGTCTACCATCTGTCGCGCAGTTAAACCGTCTGTGTACATTATATGTTTGTCAGCTGTAACCCTTCAACCGCTGATCTTTGAATTCATGGGCGCTGAGGAGTGGCCGATTATCCGGAGTGAGAGGCGATTATCCAGTGACTTTTATATAGAAAAAATTCGGTTCCCTAGGAAACAAGGCGATTAAGCGGAAAAGGCGATTAAGCGGAGGGCGATTAAGCGGAGTCGACTGTATTTTAGAATGACTTGCAATATTGCCATACAGTGATTGTAACAAAATACTGATATATCTGTTAAATCAACATTTTTTTTCTAAAGGCTAAAACACAGTAACACATCTGCAACTTCATTAGAAGTTTGTAAGCTTTGATTCTACAAACACCCAACTACAAGGTGACATGCAACACCTGATATTTTGCAGTATAGAATCCCATTCATGGACCAAACAGTTATCTTCCAGCTAGGAACTACATACTATGACAGCAAATAAATAGGAAATTCAAGAATACATGGGATATAGAATCAAGGAAAGACCAGTCACCTGTGAATTCAGAAAATGTATAGCAGTGCTGAAATCTTTGTAAGTGTGTAGCCAAAGATGAGCATTGAGCAGCACAGAAATCTGATCAAAGAAAAACTTGCAACTTGACAGAATACTGGCAGATGTAAGAACCAAATCTGGCATTAAATTTCAGAATCTTCGGACACTGCCACCCCAATTCCAGTTTAGGTGAGAGCAAGCAAAGTTCCGTGACTGTCACTTGCCACATGACTTTTTCACTGTGTTTATGAAATTATTAAATGCGGAAAAAAAAGCATGGGCTATGTTTCCCTTACAGTATACAGGACCATTTAAAAAATAAAAATGTGTAAATTACCCTGAAATTAACTTTCATGCTTTGGAGAAAAGATCTGAATCCGTTATTTTGTACTGACTTATCTGAACATAATGATGCCTTTGTTAACAAGAATTTCATTTTACATGAAATGAGGAAAAGATATTCTCATTGCTCCTATAAATTATGTCATTTCCAGCCTCTCACATCCGGTCTGGGTCTTGCAGTCGGCAGACAGAGATGATGAAAGGGGATTCTGGGCACATTCAGAGTCCAGGATATCCTGCAACCACTCAGAAATATGAACCATGCAGATGGCGTATTGAACCTCCAAATGGCAGTGTTGTGGTTCTGTCGCTGCATGATATTGCCATAAGGTATGAAACTGTGTCTTCAGGCCTGAATTAAATAGAGCAGTCTGTGCTAGTGTGGGAGAGACATAAATAATATATTGATTGTTTAGGTTTAGTAGAGTTTGCACCATCCTGGCAGCACTAAACGGAGGGTAGCTATATCAGTGGACAGAAAGAATGAGCAATAAAGGACCTTAATGGGAAAACTAGTTTTCATGTATGTTTGCTGGCCTTTTCCCGTTGTGACCTCGCAGAAATGAAACCTGTTGGACTAGACTTAAGAGCAAAAAGGAAATAGAGAGAGAGAGAGATAGAGAGAAAGAAAGAGAGAGATCGAGAGAAATTGAGAGAGAGATAGAAAGAGAGAGAGAGAGATAGAGCAAAAGAGAGAGAGATAGAGAGAAAGAAAGATAGAGAGAAAGAGAGAGAGAGAGAGAGAGAGAGAGCTGGAAAGCAAAAGTGGGAGAGAAAGGAAATTACAGATTTAAGAAAAGGGCAGGAGGACATGGTTTTCCTGTAATTTTTGTTTCTATGAACCTATTATGTCACTAAGAAAAATACTTTTATCTTAACGAAAATTAGAATAATAAAACATGTAGCATAGTATAAAAATGTTTTCGGGTAAAATGGCCAAACGGAAACTGCCGCAATATTGGGGTAAATGTTTTTCCTGCAAAGGAAAAATTAGAATTATTCTAAGCAAGCAAATTGTGGCCGTGGATATAGATCATTTTTGAGAAAACGTGAATCTTTCCATGATATGGCCAAGGAAAACGAAAGAAGTAATTTACAAGAATTCATTGTCAGTGATAATCCTGTAGAATTCCTAATGTCAGGCGAGGTCCAATGGCAAAAGTAATCTCGATTAAAATTTTCTTCTCCCATGATAAAAGATGTGGTATGAAATGGAGGAAAGAAGCAGAAATGCTGAATTTGCCCTATACATCATAGTCACCATTAGGCACCGAAATGTGATTTCTTCAGAAGCACGACAACAAAGCGTTCGCGTGCCTATCTCAACAGATAGACTCTAAAGAAACAGAAACATCTGCATGTTTCGCAATAATGCATAAACAGGAGCACTGCATGCGGTTTTAACAAAACACATGGATGCAAACATCAGAGCAGCAGTGACTGCGTTAAAAGACTTCTCTCAGAGGGAGACCTGATTGCTCAAGAAGCTCACCACCACAAATTTTGCCATGTTAGATACCTCGGTAAATTCAGGTGGCTGCAAGAAGCAGAATATTAGAATCGGATATTATGCTTCTGACGTTGACACTAGCCTAGCCTTCGCAGAACTTACGTGCTACTTAGAGAAAAACAAAGATGAGTTCACAAATTGTCAGAAATGTTGAAAATATACAAAGATGCATGTCAACAGAATACATCCATACAACCTGCAGATTAAAAGCGCGGTTACTGCGTATCATTCCCGAATTAAATTGCCACTTAATCAGGCAGAGATTCACTATAATAATCAAGAACACTATTTCCTCATTGCTGGAAAAAAGTAAACTGGACAAAGCTGATGACGATGCTGTAGCTTTGTGGCGCGCTGGCAAGATCATCCACAAAGACACTGATACCATAGATCTGTCAAATTCTGATTTTTCACTGAAATACCAAGAATCTTCTATTCCTAAATCATTCATAACACTATTGAAACTGGTATTAGTTGAATCAACCGCAGACAATGCCTCCCAGGATCCTTAATAAAACTTGTCAATTTCTCAACTGATTGGTACTAACAGTATCAGCAGGCTTAGCGAAGATGCATCTTCCAAGAGGATCCTAGTGACAAGGGAGACACCTTTACCTCTATTTGTGAGCATTTATCTCTACAGCAACACCACGTTTCAGAAAAATCATAGAAACTCTCTATTCGTTAGGGCTATGCGTTTCTTATAGGAGGGTGGTGTAGCTGTCTAGTGATATAAATGCAGCAGTAGAAAGACAGTTTGAAAGTGATGGCAAGGTGTGTCCAGTTATAGCATAAACAATTCACTACCGCTGCTGTCGACAATCTAGATTATAACCCAGGCTCAAGTACCGTGGCCGGACACTAGGCCGATGGATATTTGGCCGACGGACACTTGGCCGAACGGAAACCTGGCCGAACGGACATTTGGCCGAAGATTTGTTGTTGTTTTTTTTTTGGTGGAGGTGGGGCCATTTTTCAGGGNTTATTATAAAGACACAAAGAACATAACCCATCCCCAATATGACATGATGAATTAATTAATGCTTAAGGTACTAATCTTAGGGATTACTGGTAGGTTTGATACACTGCCTTTTTTAAAGGGACTGGACCTGCTGTCATTTAATTCTAGTAGCTATAGGCACCAGTGGTCCATGCAACGTCCTCACAGTGTAACCCTGTCTTAGCGGTCTTATTGTTTAGCCTTGAAGATTACTGTTCTTCCGACTGTCAGGGAGCTACACAACTTCAACACAGCATCACAGCATCTCTCAGGTTGTGACCAACATGCGAAAGAAATTGATGTTTGTGCTTATAGTGAGAATTTATGCAATGCTTGCTTACAAGAATTTAGAAGGAAAGAAAGAAAACTGATGTAAAAAAGGGAAAAAAACACAGGAGAGAAGAAGTAACAGGAACTTTCAATCATAACCCAGCTTTGTGCTTCCAGCTGCTTAAATCTTGTCCTCACCATTCTTAACATTTTCCAGTATTATATTATCACATTACTTAAATTATTTTTTTGGCCCTTACTAGTTTTTAGCTGGAAGTATGCAGGCTTTCCCAACAGTTGAAAGACAACTGATCTAAAATTTTAGGACCAACAAAAGAATTTGCAATATCTGATGATAAAAAGAATTGAGAATCACTGTTTCAATGAAGTATGATGGAGCACATTCTTTACACTTGTGAAAACTGGGACTTTAGGATGTGGGATGCAGGATTTTAAAATATGAACTGATAATAAGCAAGATAACTATGAATAAAAATAGCTTAACTCTGGACATGATTTGTCACTTAGTCAGAGCACTTCACTAATTGCATTTCACTCCTGACAAGCAGCCATCTCAGATAATATGTAATTGTTTGAGACTTATTGAATTCAAGGTTTTAATCACCACATTTTGTTATTTGGTGAACAAATGAACATTGATAATGGTTTTGCCTAAAGTTATGGGAGTGGTTTAAGAACACACTGCTCCCCTGCACACTTTCTTTAGAAAGAAAGGGAAGTTGATAGCATGATATATAAGAAATTAGAACATTGACTGAATACTGGATCACTGATAACTTCTATCACAACAGTGTTGACAAGTTATCACAAGAAATGGGAACAGATCATTACAGCTCTAGCACATTTATTCTTTTTTGTGAGATAGGTGTACTGATAAATGAACAGAACAAAATAAGTATGGTAGTGTTCAACCTTGTTGACAGTTTCCTTGTCTTGTTTATCTGTTTGCTTTAAATAGCCATTCCTTCGTACTTTTCCTCTCTCTGCTCTAGGGAGACATTCTGAGCCAAATGTCAACAAAAGTCTTGTAGAGCAATTTTTTTTGCTGCTTTGGTATGGTACATTAAATATATCATTATTTCTATGTTACTGCAGAGTGGTTTCGAAGGGTCATCCATATGTATGCTAAAGTGAGACTAACATGAATGAATGTGTGTTTCCCTATATGACATAAACTCCAATAATGGGAAAACAATAATATTGACACGTGCAGGGGGAAGGATTTTAGGCCTACTGTACAAAAACATACTGAGAAGAAGGTGTGTTGGAACCATCCATAGGCCTTTATGCTGCTGACCCATAAGTAGAAGAAATCTAATCTAGGCGCTACTTTTTATTTAAACTTTCATCTGAGGTAGCAGATTATATTCACCGTCTAACTAAGGGTGCAGTTGCCTCATCCTCATTACCCCGGATTATTTCAAATATGGTATCCAGGGCATTGATATTAACTTTATTCACTTTCATGTTTTGACCTGTGATTAGCAGTCAGATTGGTTGTATGGTTTTGGCAGGGTAACACTTTGGAAAACTGGACATTATTTGGATATTTGTTAAAATTCAGATTTCTGTATACTAATGGCCTCAATGCCTTAGGGTCAACACTGTGCCAACAGTAATGAAAGAAGACTATTATTCAGATTTTAATTCTGTTTACTGATGCATTCTAAAAGTATATTTGATAATTTCTTGAAGTTGTCATTTCATCATTTTTCATAAAAGCAGTAAATCAAATTTCAGTTGAGTGTGACTGTAATCACTGCTGCTATAGAATTATTGTAAAAACTCTTTGCAACATCTTTATAAGGTTCTGTGTCTTCATTGTCAAAGACAGAGAGACTCAATGTGTTTATGTGTGTTTGTACATAACTGGATGGATGTTTGCATGGCTGTGTGTTCACTTTCTTTTTAGATATATTATGATACTGATTATTATTGACATGTCTGAGTAATGAAAGACGTGTTACTAGGGATGATAATGATGCGAGCCTTTTCAGTCTAATGTAATTCTAAAGTGGTGCCTTCCTAATCAAGGAGCCCATTTTGTGAATGGAATAGGAAATTGTACTATCATTATTTCATGTAATCTTTATCCTTTTCAACAGAGATGGTGGATTTTACTAACATATGGCAAGGTTTTAAAACATAGTTTGGGGTAAGATTGCTACCAAAGTCCAATCATTTATAAGTAAAGGTAAAAATCTGAAATTATAAAGTCTAAAAACAAAACTAATTATATCTTGCTCAATCCTGTACACTTTTAAGGAGTGACATTTCATATCATCAAAATCTGAATCAGTAAAGTAGCAAGTAAACCGGTCAATACCTCACTCCTGTTGTGGAGTGTCTGAGCATGTAAGCCATTTTAATAGAGATCTTCCCTCCCCCCTCCTCCTCCCCTTCCCCTCTCCCTCTTCTCCATCCCTTCCCCCATCCCCCATGAAACCATTTGTGCCTCTAATCAGTCTTCTTACTGCATACATAATAGAGAGCTTTTATTTATAAGTTCACTTTTCTTATGGACCTTTATAAAAGAGGTAGCTAGGCATTTCCTGGTGTTATGATCATATGCTCTCATTGCATATTATGAAATAGAATCAGATATGAATTTCTCATCTGGCTTGAACTGTGCAATATGATGGTAACATCTAGACATGCCATATGAGCAAGACTATCGGTGCCATAATGGTCTATGAAAGATCAGAACGTGAAAATAAAAGCTCCCTAATGATGATGATAGTGTTAATTGTATCATCAGTGTCTTCACACTTCCTTTTGACATGCATAATATGAAAACCCACTATTACCAACCTAGCACCATCTCAAAGTTCGTGAAAATTGCCAGTGGATATTGACAAATATGCTTAAATCAAATGCAAAACAGTCAAGATCATCAAATGAGTTTCATAATAAGCATGTTCAAGTGTAATTATGATAGTGTTGGTTATAAAGACACTCACAGTGATGACTTCCCCCACTCCCTATAAAAAATTTTTCTTCCAGTGGCACCAAGGAGGAGTGTGATGGAGGCCTTGTGGTTTCTGGTAGTTCTTGTGATGGTGAGGGCCATGCTTTTGCACCACAACTTCTCTGTGGGCAAGACAATCTACACAGTCTCATGAGATGTGGCAAGGTGGACATTGAGTTATCCCCCTCCAACAAGGTCTACCCTTTGAGGTTTTGGTTATCTTTTCATGGTGAGGCCCTTATCTGTCTTCCTGTCATCAGAGTAGGGGTTAAAGAAGTAACAGCATCCATAGTGATAAGGTTTTGAAGACTGTTGTATCAAGAATACTAACAACAGTGATGAGGCAAACAGAGCCATCTTTCCCTATCCATTGTTAACTAAAACCTAGGCTACTTCTATGACTACTACTGCAACAATGACAACAGTAATAATGATATCACAGGTGAAAGCAGTTACAGTAGAAAAGAAGTATCGGATATTGCAGAATCATTGTTTTGTGACGGGTCAATGATGTTTCAAGAAGATTAAGAAACTGTATGTTTCTTAACTTTTGTTTCCCACAGTTATCATGATAGCCTTCAATTTCTACAGTTGATGCAAGAATCACTGGCCTTTCTTTCAAGATACACTTAAGCATAAATACCTTGAACACAGAGAACAAATCTTTCAGGCCTGGAATTATTTCTATTATTGCTTCCTTAAAATTCAGCACTCTTGAAGAGATGGCCCTGAAGAATGTGAGCTAGAGCTATCTGTGATCAACTGTAGTACCTAATTTACATTTTTTGCATCTTTTCAATTCAAGCTACCTTTCCACTGCTCCCCACTCCTCTCTCCTCCTTCCCTCACTCCCCACCCCCACCCCCTTCAACTGCCCTGCATCCCTTTCCCTACCCTTCATTTTAAAACTTAATTCTTTTGTGTATGGGTGCAGCACTAGCCACACAAAACACTTAAGAATTTCCCCTTCAAACAGCACAGCTTGACAGTGTAATCTGAGCGTCAAGTGTCAGCTTCCTGCAGGATGGGTTTCTTCATTCTTTATGTATGGGATGAGGGTGCTAGGACAAAAGACAGTATCACCAGAATAAACACACACAGAGACCTCTGTCATGAACAGATTCATTGTTTCACAGTATGACAGCTATACTGTATATTAGTGTATACTGAAGGTGTGGGCACAATGATATACAATCAGCTTCAGTTTTGATGGGATGAAGGGGAGCTGGGGGTAGAGGGGCGGACAGTTGAGGAAGTGAAAGGTATCATTTATGATCCCTGATAGCTTTGTAGCATTAATGTTCTTAGAGATGTTTTAGTTTAAACAAAATCGTTCATTTTTCCTCTTTCTTAGTTTAACCAGTCTTTCATCTTTCCTTTCACTTTGTGTCCTTTTTACCCCCCTGTCCTAGCATTATGATAGAATTTAAGGGGACAGAGGGCCATTGTCTTCATCCTTGCTCTGTCAGGTTGTTTATTTTTATCTGATTGTTATGATTTTGATTTGCTGACACACTGCTTTACAATATAAATAATTGTAAAGCTGTAAGAGTGTAGATTATCAGTGCAATAACTTAATGCCTTAACAAAAGAATCTTATATACCATGAGTTTTTCATGGCCATAAATGTACAGATACATCAGACTGTAATCCCTTATTACCTAGAACACACCAAGAAGACAGCACCTAAAGACATATCCTATTGTTAGAATCGTTAAAGTTGCTAAAATGTAGCTATGAGATAAATCTACTTTTGCACGACATAACTGTAGAGCTTTCAGTGCAATATTATGGTGTTCATTTGCCAAGGGTAGACATTTAAAAGATCTAAATGGAATGTTTGTACAGAAGCCAGTAAGAATGAAATTCTTAAATGTGACCATGAGGAGGTTAAAAATAAAATCCAAGTGGCACTGAGCATATTTCCACTTTTCAAACTAACTGACACTTAGTAATAAACCATGAACATTTTGTTTATGAATCACTGGTGAATAAACTTATATGACATGAACATGACACTTCCGCAATCTTCAGCAATTCAACCACTTGATTGCTGAGACACAGTGTCTTTGCTTTGTGCTGTGCGAGAGATGTATTTCGCGCACTGATGTTATTTGCCCTTTAGTCCTTGAATAAGTCTTGTGTTTCATATGTGACTTGTGTGGGAGTGGGATGTGGGTGATAAAAGGATAGGGAGATCAATAATTATGGATTCAACTGTAAGTATAGGTTCTATGTAACTCAGGTCAGTTTTGACAGGTTTTTGCATGGAGATAAAGTAGCCTAAAATATAGGCCAAATTACGCTCATAAGATTCAGCTTTATTTGAGCACATGAGGAATTTGGGCAAACCACAGTAGTAGTTATATTACTGTAAGTCTGAAATATGGACAAACTATTTGAAACACTAAGAAAAGGATCTGAATGAAACTGTTTTGCTATGTAACTTACATACAACTGAGAGTTAAACAATTTCCTTTCTGTTTATCCCTTAAGAATTGACTTGTTTATTACTTGACTGGGACAGTCAAACCTTGCAGATTACTTGACCACGAGCTGTATGCTATGTTGGCCTCTTTATCTAATCACAGAGGGCTGATCCTCTTTATTCACTTCTTGTCCATCATATTGTAATTTTCCTGGTATGCCTACATTTTTTCAGCTTCTTGTGAAGAGCTCTAGAGTGCTCTTACCATAGAAGTGCCATTTCAGGATTTACAACTTTTGGGAAAGACTCTGTCTAGTCAAAATTATACTAAATAGTCTATTGAAGGTTGAGATAATTTGCATGCAGTCTATAGCATTTCAAAATCACATTGCGAATTAAATAAGAATATCTAAGATAGTATATTAGTTCTGTTTTTTTTTCTCAAAGGACATGTTTGAATCTATTACAAAATAAATTTCAATTTGGCTAGTGGCAAGATGGTGTAACAGACACATGTAACACATCCATTGATTATCATTTCAATATGTTACTACCCAGCGCTGCACTCTTATGTTGTTAAAGCAGATTAGAGAAGTTTTATGTCAAACTATTTCTTTACCATTTATATTCAGTTCTTAGTTTCTAAACACTGATAATGGAGTGTGTTAAGAGATCAGTGTTTGTCCTTCCATCATGAAGTTCTATATTTACAGTATAAGCCAGCCATTCACAATTGGTAGTCAAGATTCTTACTTTGAACAGAAAATTGATTACCTTGATTTTGACTGTTCTTTCAGTACATTCCAGAGAAAAGCCTTCAAACTTTCAAGCATCTTTGCTGCCGTGTTCTGGCTGGATATATTCCATGGACACTGGGAACAAAATTGGTGGTCATGGTGTAGACTTCATAGGTAAGGTCATATGAGTTACTGATTCTGTACATGGACTGTGAAAGAAATGTAGCAGCAGTGCCTGGCTGTTTGATGATTATTTGTAATTAGTACGTTGACACTGTTGCTCAGCCGGTACTGATCCCTAAGGAGTGACATTTTTTGTAATATTCACATATATGTTCAGGCTTGTCCAAAAAGTAATGAAAGAAGAGAAAGGACAACTGTTTTAGATGAGAGAGGATAAAATGGATAGAGGAAGGAAGGTAGAATAGAGGAGGCTAGGACTAATAGTGGCAGTGTTACATCTAACTTCTGCTTGAACTAAATGTCTCCCACAGATGGTGAAGAGAAGAAAAGAGAAAAGTATGAAAAGAGGATGAAAGAGAAATAAGTGAAGTGAAATAATGGCTGATGCAGAAACATAAGAAACTGGAGAGAGGGAGAGGAAAAGTGTGGGGTTGGGGAGGGGTGGTGGGTGTGGGGGGAAGAGGCAAAAGGCAGAGAGAAAAGACAAAAGAGCATGAAATAAAAAAAATTGAGATGGACAGATTAAAGACAGACAAAAAAGTGAAGAAATGGAGGAATCAAGAAAGATTGAGTGAAAAGAGAATCAGAGATTTAAGGATGGAGATTCTTTAATACATGATTCTGGAATAATTTTTCAGAGACGACGCCCATTCCAGCGGGAAGTGGTGGTGAAGCAAACACTGAATGTAAGTAGTGACTGACAAGGTAGCTGTAACAAAACATTTAAAATGGGTCTGTCAACATTTTCATCATATCATCGGTCTTTGCACTGGCCGGCTAACTATACAAAATATATAAACGTGGTTGGTCTTATGCGAAGACTGACGATATATTGCAAAATAATGGTGATTACATCAGGGTAGTAGAGAGGTGGAGTTAATTAAAGGAGAAAAAGATGTGGTTGGTGTCTGGAATTTGATGGCCAAAATTTAATCCGATTTTATATTTTTGTAACAGATGTTAAGATTTCTATTCAGTGTGCTAATACTTTATGCTCAGTCTTTTCATACACTTTGTGCTGGCTAGCAGTGTATAACAATGTACTGATAAATTAGTTATAGATGATACAATTTCTTATATCAAAGAACATTTGTCAGGCATATCTGCTAATATTGAATTGATGACATGTGTGATGACATTACAGCATCTGTCATATTCTTATATTTCAGTGCTCATCATTATGTTGTCTATAATAAGTGGAATCTCTGCTGTTCTTCTCATCATTCTAATTGTTGTTTGTGTCAGGTAAGTTGGCTTACTCACATTAGGGAGCTATAAATAATACTTGTGTCCATTCAATTCTGTTTGTGCTCGCTGCCAGTCTCCTTGCTACCTAATGTCTCTTCTTGACAATTTTGAATAGAAATATGTTTTAGATAAGTGGGAGGTTTGCTGAACCAAAATACGCAAGCTAAAAATATTCCTCATCTTTTAGGTGTTTTATCATGTGCATTTTTCCCTCTCCTCATTAGCAAACAAACCTCCTTATCCAGGTTTGGTGGAAGACTGTTTTCTTTTCCATCTAGTGTAAAACATCCAAGCTAGGCTTTATGAGGTTTTAGCATGCAAACATCAATGTTTATGACCCATGGTGACCATTCTGTATAAACTATTCAAAGAAGTGTTTGCTGAAGACTGAAGCCTTCTAACCATTTTGAAGGGAAAACAGTATTCAATGATGGGCTTACTGGGATTTCAATATTCAGAGAGGTTTTTAGCAGAGCATGCAGTCAGTTTTTCAGTTCTGTAGGAACAGCCTTATTAGGTTAAATATTCTTTTGGTTCCAAGGCCTCTCTATGATGTATATAAGTTGCACTTTTGTGATGCTGATACATTAAGATGAAAGCAAAATTTGATGTAATATTGCAGCTGTAGCACATAAAGTATTAAGATTAAGTGTACATAGGACCATCAGTGCAACAATGTGTGAAGAGAAGAGGTACACTTGCAAGCTATTATAATTTTTTTTCCTACACTTTTGTCATGTGCCTAGTTCTACACACACAAGGATGTTCATGACATGAAACTGTCAAATCCAATAAGACTGGTCCATGAGTCATGGTATGATAATTTGCATAAATTCATATTGATGCTCATTTGTCAGTATGTCATAATAAAAATATGTCATTTATGACACCAATCTCATCCTTAGATGCCGACTACTTCATGCCTCTCATGCAGAGCATGTGTACAGTGATCCCAGCCCTGGCTTGCAGGCACACTATGAATACATTTCCTCATTAGAGTCTGAGAAACCAAGGCCACAGTTGGCTGATGGTTACTTTGAGGTATGTGTTTACCAACAACAGCAACAACAACAGCAGCAACAACAACAACAACAACAACAACAACAACAACAACAACAACAACAACAACAACAATAGCAGGAACAGCAGCAACAACAACAACAACAACAACAACAACAACAACAACAACAACAACTTTTCTTTTCTTTTCTTTCTACTCCAATTTTCTCCTCCAGTTCACTCCTAGCTCCTCCCTCCTCCTGCATTGCTGAGGCTGCAGGGTAGCTGGTTGTCTTTTTAAAGTCTTGATTAAAATGAAGGTGATGATGATGATAGTGCATTACTGCTTGTTTGAATTGAATTACTTATCTAGTCACTAGTATGAGATGACAATACTTAAAGGTTTTGGTGATTCCTAGTCAGAATGATATGAAAAAGGATGGTTGAAACTGTGTGGTGTAGCTTATTTTTTATTACTTCCTGCTCAAAGAAGCAGGCTTATTTCAGGAAGACAAAACTTGGGCTCTGAGCATTGCATATTATAGTGCCCACTGCAAGTGAAAACATTCTGCACCACATCCTGGGTCTTATTTCCAGTGCATTGTTCATGATTCACAGGTTGCTGATGCTCTGCCCTTCACACAGAGAGGTGACACACCCACATCACCAGCCTATGCTGAGGTGGAACAGTTTGCCCAGCTGAGAAAAGAGCCCTGGTCATCTGCCTCAGATGACGGCTTGAGACGGTGCAAGTCACCATCTAATGAGGCCGAGACTAAGAGTGCTATGGACAGTCCCAGGGAGAAACGCACAGACAGTCCCCGAGCTACCTCAGGGCCAAAGCGTGGTGTTCTGGGTCGCTTGAAGCACAAACAAGGGGAAAAGGATAGGAAATCAGAAAATCGTCACAGCACAGGCCCTAAGATTATTGTGACATCCCCTAAGAATTCAGGCACTGCGGCTGCATCACCTGATTCACCCCTAAGTCCACGAAACACCACCGATGAGGACAACTCCAGCACAACTTATGAACAAATAGGAGAATTCTCTCCCATCAGATTGTCTCCAAAAGCAGATAAAACACCAAGAGTTCCAACCAATCATCCACCCCCTGCAAGACCGAAAGGTCAAAATCCACCCAGAAACAATGTGCCTGCTAGTGCTGAAACTCAAGTACAAATTGTTAGCAAGGTTAGAGACACTGCCAGAGTTTATAATGAAAAGTGCAGCAGTGCCCAACAGCCATCTCAGGTGTCATGTGATGTGACTTACTCCACAACCACCACCACGATGGGTCGGAAGCCAGTTAACGACCACACTGTCTCTTCCAGTTATACAGAGAGAAGTAAGACACTTCCGGGCAAGCACTCCACAAAAGGATATCTCCAGACCTCAGGGATGAAGAATAATAACTACAAACAACAAGTGCCCTATAAAGATGTTCCAAGAGCTAAAGGAATTGTAAAAAATGGCATTCAGAAATTTGAGCAGAACGGTTCATTAACGTGACACAGAGTCGATAGGTTACAAAGAGCTACCAAAACAAATTAGCATTTTGATGAAATTATTGCTAAATACATTCACTGATCAGGAACAATATGAAACACAGTGTTTAACTGTATCTCCAGATAAATTTAATGACATGTTCAGTCATATGTACATGATAAAAAATGCATTAAAATATTCCCATTTAGAATGCTTCATATCTTTTGAGGAGGACAACAAAGCTGAAGAGACTGTTTTCTCCTGAGACCACTGCCATAAACATCTGAAGCAGCTATTGTTATAAGAAATAAGGAAGTCCATATTTTCCAAACAACTGGCTGCAAGAGGCTTTTCTAGAATTCACTTAGGGGAAAAGAAAGCTCCAAGTACATTTTTTTCAAGTATTGCAACAAAAATCTGTCATTAGAATGTACTCCTTTGGCAGAATGTCTCATACTGAACAAGACAGACTTTTAACTTTATAAGGAGGGATACTATGCTTGAGCAGTGAATTTGCAAGTTTGAATATGCTGACAGTGTTGATTCTGACACCAAAATGGTATAGAGACGATAACATGATAATATGCATACACAGTGATCCATATACACATTCACTATGAGGCCTCAAGAGACTTACTGAAGCAAACATAATTATTTCACCCAGTGTTTGATGAAATTTTATCACCATTTCTCTGTGAGTGTCAGATTAATGTGTACCCAAAAAATTGCAGACCTAGGTTTCTGTACATTCTATCTGGGGAAGACTGCATTAGTGGTGATGGGGCAAGCAGTTACAACAAAAATTTGAAATGTGATCGGAGGGGCATTGCTCATGTTTCACTAATTTAAAATGAGAACAAATCTTATGACGGATAAACTCGGTGTTAGCTAACACTTTGAAAACAATAACTTATGCTGTGGTAAAATGGATGCACCTGAATTTGAAAGGCGCAATGCACTTGTCAGTGGGTTCTTCATCTTAACGTGGGTAATTTGCAAAAAGAATTCTCGTATCATTTCTCCAAAGCTGATGAAATATATCACTTCCTTTGCAGACAATCAAGAGTTACTGAAGTGCCATACAGTGGAAGGGAATGACAGACCACTGAAAGTAACATTTTTCTTTTTAATTGTAGAGTTTGTCACAGCCAGTAACCATACTAAGTTCAGAAATATGTCTTGTATAGGGAGATATGTTGGCCAGTGACACAGATAGTAAACTTGATGAAATCTGAGGAATAACCCTATCAAATTTGTCTTGTTGCATTGTCACATATAGATTAAGAAAACAAAAGGAAAGGTAGATTTTATCTGGCTTATTTCTTATGATGATGCATGTCTGTGGAAAGACATGAGACATGACTGATGACTGAAATATGATCCTTAACAGCTCAAAAAAATGGCCAGTGTTATTCTTCCTTCTGGTTGTCTGCCAATGGAATGTTACCGTATATGGTCCACTGCCATGCAACAGTAAAACACTGTATAATCTTATAACCAAATAGCGATTGTACAGTGTTTTGTCATTGCATGGCAGTTCAATTGCTGCCCATTTCTCCTAGTGCCCCTCCATATACAAAATGAAAATGAGGCCTGTCTTGTGCCTTCAACTATCAGGATAAAACTGCACTATCAGTAAGGATGGACAACTTACTCTTGACAGTACATAGTGAAATGGCTCTGTTTCTTTCTGATAACTTTGGTAGGTGCATTCCTTTGCAATATACTACCAGATTAGATGCAGACCTGCTTTTAGAAATAAATTCTTAGATGTTAGTAATGTACAGATTAAATTGCAAACAGAATTTTCACAAAAGAAATACAGTGACTCAGAAATTTTGATTTTATTGAATGTTTAATGCTGCGCATCTGTCACTGATACCAAAAACAAAGAGGATGATTCTATAATAAATTGCAGTTCATTTTGTAAACTAATCATGAATTGTGTACATGTATAATAATATATTATACATTATTATGAACTCAGCAGTTTTAGTTATGTTTTTTTCATGGTGTTTATGTGTCAAAGAGGATGATGATGGTAATGATGATAAATGTAACAGGGGTGAAGGCTGGCCTTTGTGACAGGATGAGCATAGCTGAAGACAAGAGATATGATGCATTGGGTATGCAGGAGACTAGCTGTTTAAAACAAAACAATATAAAGTAGCCATACTTGGTTATAAATAGCCAATCAGTTAACACTGCAAAATTTCATGCTTTTTTTCCTCCCACCAGATTTTATGTGATATGACATTTTCATGTCAGTTATTGACTATGGTGAGACCCAAAACCTGTTAAAAATAAGGTGATTATAAACTCATTCTTAAAGGCATGGTATTCACAGGTTTCCTTGTTTTTTTGATAAATTTCAAAAAGTTTGTTTAATAACCCATCTTTGATATAGTATAGTTGCCTGTTTTATTATTACTTTTGCTCCACTAATGGCTATTAGTGAAGCTAGTATATCTAGATTTGACCTAGAATCAAGTGGTATTTGATTATTGGAGACACCTCGGCTCCCAGTGATAATGCTTTCTCTCAGTTTTAAGTTAGGTCATGCCACATTTTAGTGTAGGGGGGGTCAGGCTCCCTCATTCTCTTATAATCACTTGTTTTGGAATAGTCCGTGTGATTGTTCTGTTAAAGGGATGGGNGTTTTGAAAACAGGCCTTATAATGAACAAAATATTGCATTCAAGTGTGGCCTCCGAGTCTTTATTATGTGGGCCTAGGTTTGGCTTAGAACATGGTAATCAGTGACTATTGATTATAATGACCCTTTGCCACTTATAAAATGTTTGTTTTTTTGGTGTGCATTCTTCTCATCAGATGAGTTTGTAAAAATGATTATTGGGGAGGGGGTGGAAGGAAGAAGAAGAAGGATCTAACAGAGAAGTGGTGAAAATGACTAATTTTCATTGGCAATCAGATAACAAATTTCTCTCCTTATAGCATTATGTGTACCTTACTAACTGAGAAAATTGCAGATGAAATGCATACCTGCATTTACAGTATGATCTTAATGGGAACTGAACCCTAAAATCTTTGATTAGAGTCAAGTGCTGTAGAGAACTGACCACGCTGCATCAATATTTAGAAATCATAATCATGGGTTTGGAATTTATAGAAGCACAACATCAGTCACTGATAACAGTAGGCCTATCGGAGCAAACTCAGGTCTGTCTTATTTAACGAAGGCAATCTACCTCATCTGCTCTTGGTGTGAGGAGCAGCCTACTCCTTTCCTTAATCAAATCTTTGACCCACCTGACTGTGATCGAGATTAGCCTATTAGGTTCATATCGGTATTGACAAGAGTTCATGTGTTGTTTTTTTGTGTTTTTTTTTGAAAGTCATGCAGTGTTTTGGTACTTCATCATACATGATCCTTTTTGGAGGAGGTCAAGAAATCCTGTTAAGATAGTTGCCTGTTATGATGTACTCTTCCTGACAGATGCTGCGAGATGGAGAGGGGTTACGAAGGTCGTCCCAGGGATCTTGCAAATACGTTCACATCTCACTTAGAGTTAAACATAGGCGTATCTAATATTTAGGAATTTTGAAAGTAGTCTTTCTTGCTATTCACACATAGTTGCATCCTTTTAACCCAAACGTGGAAGACATTATGTTACTCTAACACATGGCTCTAAATTTAGAGCTTTTCAAAGGGCTTGGGGATCATCTTTCATCACTTGCTTCATCAAGTCAACAGTTTGTTCATTCAAAGCTGATTTTGGTGCTCCTTACCATTAATCATTGGATCACTCATTCCTCTACTCTTCAACCCGCTGGATCAATTTGGAAACTGTGTCATATGAGCAAGGTGAAGGTTCGGATGTATTTTCTAGGCCACTGTGGTTTTTTCTTCCTTAGAGACTCAACCTTGTAAAAATGTAGATCCCACACTCGTTGGATTATGTTTCATTTTTTCAATCATAACATAATAGGCCTATCTGAGCAAACTCAGGTCTGTCTTATTTAACATTCTTTGCTTGCGTCGTTTTAACAATGATATTATATGAAATACTTGTATATTAAACCAAAAGAGTTGGGTTTGAGAATATAGAGGTTAAGATTTAATTTCATACATAGTGCCTGTATCTAATATGACTAGAAAAGCCCCTACAGACCAACTTTCATGACTTCTGGTACAGCCTTCGCATTCTGTTCATTTATTCATTAAGGAAAAGGAATGTAAGCCCCGACTGATGGTATCTGCAAAGTGTGCCACTGGCGATTTGACTAAAGTACTGTGACAAACCAATGTCGAGAAGAAAGGCAGAAATAATCTAACTTAACACTATAACATTCTCTGTCCCTATCGAGGATCAAACCCAAGGTCTCTCGGCATGCAAGTCTGAAGCACTACGTACGCCACTGGGACGTTAACTTCATAGCAATTTAAGTCTTAAATAACTACTATCTGAATACAGTTCCGTAACTTCCACGTATTCACTCGTGACCCTAATGCACTTCCCAACTGCTCACACTCTCTCTCTCCACTTCTGCTTGTCCATGTCAAGTCATCATCACAACACACAGTTCTCGATGAGTATGAGGTCATTCTTATGTGACAGCTCATCTCCTTCGGTGTACGTCCACAAAGAACCTAAGGCCATTCTTATATGGTTATCTTAGCTCTTCTCATACTACCTCCCATTTGTCCTGTGTCTCTGCCCATGCGTTACAGAACCCTTGACTTTAGTAATTGTTGCACCAGGGGTTCTAATGAAACATTCTGCCGACAACACCATGTGGCACCACGAAGTGAGGCGTAATCTACTATTCATTTTCATAAAGGGAAAGACGAAAGGCTGAAAAAAGATAACATTGTAAACTTTCTTGTCCCTACCAGGGTTCAAACCCAGGGTCTCTCAGCTTGCATATCGGAATCACCGCACCAAAAGCGATGCTACTTCACATCAATTAATTGTAGTTACCTACGGCCTGAATACTATTCCCTAATTCCCATGTGTGAGTCCAGTGTTCCCTAGTCACCATCTCACACTTTCCAACCGCTCACAATTTGTCTAAGACTAAATGAAGTGTATGCATTTAAATTATGGCTGATCTGGAATGGAAAGAACGGTGTAGGTTAGACCTGAGTTGCCTGATCAACGGCACGTGGGCCAAAACATGTTCCGTTGAGGATATGAAACGGCCCACGAAGTCACTGTAAAAAATGTCTCATTTTGCTCAGTGTCACGCATTATAATGAAACATACTATCAAGTGGTAGACTAATATCCATGGACACATAGCTATAGAAATATAGGGCTGACCCTCTTTTGTAGCTTGGAGAATTATAGCGACGGAAGGGACAAAATTAATGGAGTGTTCAGAACAGTGTTCGAGAAATGATGATCGGTTGATTTCCACGTGGTTTGGCTATTGATCTTCCATCATTAAAATATAGTAGGCCTACATATCAACACCAAATTACTGCTTGAGTTCTGTTATGTAATACTGTGTCATCGTCTTGTCCCGTCAGTCCTGTAGTCAGCCGTCTGGCAAGTACATATTCATGAAACACAGTTAAACTCTATATCTCTCCTGAGCTGATAATGACTTGAGAGGGTCAATTATGGGTGAAAATAGATTCTGACGGTATGGTCATCACGTGATCGTTATTATCTTTGTGACGCCACCCTTGATATAAAACAGCAGCCGGACATTAGCAACACCCACTTTATCCGAGTTGGGGTATAAACCTACTGTATAGGCCTTGTAACGGTTGCCTCACTAAGTCACCAACCAACCAACCAAGAAAGAAAGAAAACTGATAAAAAAATGAATTCCATGATCATAGTGGCCATTCTGGCATCCCTAGCATTGACGGAGGCTGTCTCAGGTGACTGTACTAAACAAACTGCATGCTCATGTACTTACTCTGATGGCAGTGTTGTAGACCTTTCTGGTCAGGAAACTCTAAGGTAGGTATTAAGTACGAGAATACTGGTGTGAGTGCTATGGCAACATTTTTTTTTCAACTTATTCTTAACTCCTGCTTTTCATTCGCATTTTTAAAAGAATCAGTGAGCAAAATTATCACAGGGTTCGTGGGTTTGTGCTGTCCTGAAAGGTCCCTATAGGCGCTTAAGAAAATTTAGATCCAAAGTATTTAATTTTCACAGAAATGCTCCTGGGTCCTTAGAACGCTTCAGTTTTGTGAAGGCAAGTTTTATATCGATACTGCACCCACTCGTCGATGAGCAAAGCGAGTGATATCTTTGACAGATTTAGACCTTGATGCCAGAAAAAGACCATGTATACTTCAAGCAAACTGCCGGCCTACATCGAGTAACATCATTTGTAACTTTATCTAGTTTCTTCGGGTATAGTTTCCCTTGTTATCCAGCTCCTTTGCTTTACATTATAATGAAAGAGATACAGATTTAAAAAAAAAAAAAATCCTTGAAGTGAAGTTATGCTTAAATGCCATACATGTTCAGTGCAACACAGTTCGTTCACAATATTATACGTACACATTATATAAATCATCCCTGTGGACATAAAATGCTGCATTTCATAAAATGAATCAAACGGGATCGCAATCAAGCTTTTTGTTGCAAGGAGAGACCTAAATTACTGTATTCATAAAATGTTTTAAGACAGCATGACTTCAAGTTTCTAGACTAGGCTCATACATGAATTTCAATAACCTCATCAAAACCGGCTTAAAATTCTGAACTAAAAGATATCAATATTTACATTTGACTTAACCCTCATTATGTGGTGATAGAATATATTCTATCGTCCGTCCGCTCGCTTCGTTTGAGTGCGGCAATAGAATAGGATATACGAGTATTATGCATTTCCTTGCCGACCTCTGAGCGTGGTGATAGAATTTTGCATCCCAGTGTCACCTGACTGGCCGGCAGACAACACGTACAACGGTCATTATCTGTAACAATGGCTACGTCACCAGTAGGAGGCTGGACCCAGAGAACCTGACGGTTTTTATTTATAATATACGGAAATTGGTTTACAATGTCATTCAGTGTTATCCATCTCATTCATAATACAAACACATAGAATAATACACATCATACCCGAAACTACATAATATTACAAATGAAATACATAACAAAGTCATTTTTGGTCGCCCGAGGTGTAGCGCCCTGGTTCCATCCGGCTCTAAAGCCAGGTATTAATTTACACCTGAGTTGAGTGAGGAATTGGAAGTGAGTGCTTTTCTCAAGAACACAACCACGTAATCCACCGGGTCCGCGAGTCGAACACACAATAAATCTTAGACTTGATAGTCTTCAATTTCTGAGTACGACTCACAAACCACACGGCCAAGCTGACCAGCAGAAAAGGCCTATCTGAAAGTGAAAAGACAAAGGTGACGACCAAGGAAACAATAAGAAGAGGACATAAAGGAGACACTTCATACAAACTTACAGACTGCAACAGGCAGAACCATAGACAGACAGGCTGTCAGAGAGACAATGTCAGCAGTCCACATGAACACGCGTTGAAGAAGAAATCGACTCCATTGG